>CABHPQ010001189.1:69745-82877 GCA_902168405.1 Peromyscus aztecus
TGTGTGTGTGTGTGTGTGTGTGTGTGTGTGTGTGTGTGTGTGTGTGTTTTCAAAACAGCAGAAGACAAAATAAGTCAGCCAGTAGGTATTGTCAACCCCCCTGCACAGACTCAGAAGCCAAAAAGAATGTATGCAGCGGTGGGTTAGGAACAAAACGTTTACCTTGTGAATCCCCCCTCCCCCAGCGCCAGGCATGTGCTTCATTAGCTCTTATTTTAAAAATAACACCAGTGAGAACATCCCTAAACCACACGAGAGCTGTTTCAGCTGCCTTTGTCCTCCGCCCCTGCCCCCAGAACCAAGCTCTGAGAGGTGCCGCTAATGAACTGGCTGTTCACTGGGCTGTCAAAGGTAGAGCAACTTCACATTTGCGGTGATGCTCACCACCTCCTGAACAAGCTGGGCGGGTCTTCACCTCTTCCCACTGGAGCGCGTATCTCGGACATGCTCAAATAGATGCAAACGCATTTTTTAAAGACGGTTCTATGACCATAGGCCCTCAAGCTGGCTGTAGGCAACAGAACCCGTATGAGATTATCAATGTGTTTCCGAATCCTGGGAATGCAATTGCTAGTACGGCCGAAAGACAACTGGAAGCTGGGAGCTGTGGTATAAGCTTAGGCCCGTATCCTTGTGAAGCTGAAGCAGGAGGATTCTTGGATCTTGAGAGTTTGAAGCCAGCCTGGGCAACCTAGCGAGGTCCTATCTCATCTGAAAAAATGAAATCAACTACAACTAGAGACTGGAATGAAGAGGCACTCTTTCTCGGCCTCCTCTCTGACATATCTGCATATCTGATTTGTGTTTCTCTCCTGTTCCACAGAACCGCCTGACAGGAAACACCGCTAACACTGCCTCTATCACTTTATCTTTCCGCTTCAGGCACAAGGAAGACGCCAACTGACTATCTGAATTTCAAATCAAATGTCCCGAGGAAGAGACTCGTGAGCCAGCCAGGACCAGGTTTCATCTTTGTGCAAGCCAACCCTGGACATGAATGAGCATCGTGCTATCTTTCAAATGAGTGTGCAATTGTGAAGGATTTTGTCAAGTAAGTGTGTGTGTTGTTACATGTATGTATACGCACACACAGAAGGACATACTATCTGTTTTCTCAATTGATCCTTTCTCCTTAAAGTTAAGAGCCCAAACTGTCACTGATGAATTTTCCCGATTCTCTATTGTGCTAGTTACTTTTTTGTTAGTTTGATCATATGTTTAGACAATAAGCAATTATTATAAAGATACAGGAGATTTTGAGTTTTCTACAATAATTAGTTGAATTTAAGCCCATCTCCTTTCTCAAATAATTGTTTAGTTACAAAACCATACTTTAGAATGCTAAACAGCGTATTATAGATTCTTAATATTCACACCACTGATTTTTAAAATGACTAACCATTTTTTTTCTTTTTATTTGCTTTTTGTTTGTTTGTTTATTTTTTGAGACAGTCTTTTTATGTAGCTCCGGCTGGCCTTGAACCCATGGCAATCCTCCTGCCTCAGTGTCCCAAGAGCTGGGATTGCAGGCATGAGTCACCAAGCTCAATCAATGTGTGCCGTATGTTTC
Organism: Peromyscus aztecus; assembly: GCA_902168405.1. Taxonomy (NCBI): domain Eukaryota; kingdom Metazoa; phylum Chordata; class Mammalia; order Rodentia; family Cricetidae; genus Peromyscus; species Peromyscus aztecus. The sequence continues at coordinate 71,316 of CABHPQ010001189.1, forward strand.
CAACTTTAATTAAAAAGGAAAATATTAGATTCTTACTCGCTCATTTCTCCGAAGATTTTCTTAACTATCTCCTTGCACCACAGACACTGTGTCCATATGTATATTTTTATTTCAAACCACAGTCGCTTGCTGTCTTAATGAGGCTCTATTAGTTTGACAAAAAAGAGCACAGTAGCAAATGTTTTGAGTGAGGCTGTGTGCGGAAGGCAATGTTGAAAGGTAAACATGGAAATGTACAATATCATTAAAATACACAACAATGTGAAAATGAGACGCTGTTTCTTAACAAATATTCCTCATTGACATATGGTGCACAGGACCCTAGTAAACTGGAGCTTTTGAGAAAACCATAAACCTTAGATGAATCCATAGATACTGACCATCTCCCTTTCAAAGTGCTCACGTTCTTGTCCATCTATCAGCAAGGAAATCACATCAGATGATCACCAAAGATGATGGGAAGCAGGGTGGCTCACCAGAGATGAGCAGTTGCCACCAAGACTGATGACGTGAGTGTGATCCTTGAGTAACACATGGTAGAAGGAGAGAACAGATTCCTGCAAGCAGTCCTCTACCCTCCACCCGCACATGCTACGGCACATGTACACACACACATAACATACACAAAATGAACAATTAATAAAGAAATGCAGTGAAATTGTCTTTAAAGAATTGGAGATGGCTTATTTGGTAGCTACTTGACAAAATGATTTCCAACATTATGGGGGGGAAAAAAAACCTCAGTGATGTGTTTTGGAATACGGGATGTTGAAATCGAATTCCAGAGCCTCCATTTTTACCGTGGCTCTCACACTAAGATAGACTATGACCCTAAGGAAGTCATTTAGCAATCTCAGTCCCCAGTGTGTGTTTGCATGCTGAGTGGGGTCTAACCCAGGGCTTATACAGACAGTGGACTCTACCACTGTGCTTCACTCCCCATCTGTTAAGTTTCATTTTAACATGGAGCAGATGTTTTCAAGAGATGCAGTCAATATTGTATTTTATTAACTGAGGCAAAAAATGGACACAGTGAAACGGAAAACTCTCAAATATCTCATTGGACAAAGTTTAGCGCATATATATATGTATATATATATATACTGATATATATATATGAGTATGTCCAATGCCCCAAACAAAACACAGACCATTTCCAGCCACCCAGAATGTTCTCTTGTGTTGTGGAAGAATCTTTGACGCCTTGAACTGTGTCAGGTAGAAATCTGGACTTAATTATGGACAGCCCTGAGAAAAACAGGCTGATGAAGCTAGGCATTTGTTTTCCTTAAATATTCATTTTAGTGATATCTTTTTTCTCCTTTATCCAGCAATTCCCCTACACGTGGTCTACAAAATTTGGAAGGACGAATTAACCAGTTTAGGAGGTGAAAGGTGAGAGGAAGCAGCCAGTCTGGCCAGCTAGGCAGAAGGGTCTAACACTTGGGGCCACCCAGGCCTTGTTAAATGTTTTTCTCTGTGGTGGCTTCCAGCACCTTTATCTCACGAATGGGAGCTATCACTCTATCCCGAGGAAGCATAAAATGTCTATTTTCAGAATGTAATGAATGTCCATACAGCACTTAGACTTTTACCCCCAAACATCTATTTCTACAAGGGTACAAATGGTGACCTGATGGTTACAACAGTCTACAAAACTGTTGCACCAGGCTGAGAGTCCCTCCAAGGGCTTTAGCTGCCATCCAATTTTGCTACTGGGAATTCCCTGGAGCAACTCTCTCCTCCAAAGTTTGCTGACTAGTACAGGATAGATTTTTTTTTTAATTCTCCTTTTTTACAGTTTGGGGCATAGGAACCTAATATCACAGCTTTGAGAATAAAATGGATGAGTACTGTGGGATGTTCTGTATGGCAAATGTGTTGCTAATAAAACACTGATTGGTCAGTGGCTAGGCAGGAAGTATAGGCGGGACTAACAGAGAGAATAAAAAGAACAGGAAGGCAGAGGGAGTCTCTGCCAGCCACCGCCAGGACAAGCAGCATGTAAAGATGCCGGTAAGCCACGAGACATGTGGTAAGGTATAGATTTATAGAAATGGATTAATTTAAGATATAAGGACAGTTAGCAAGAAGCCTGCCATGGCCATACAGTTTGTAAGCAATATAAGCCTCTGTGTTTACTTGGTTGGGTCTGAGCGGCTGTGGGACTGGCAGGTGAAAGAGATTTATCCTGACTGTGGGCCAAGCAGGAAAACTCTAGCAACAGATGAGCTCTTTTATATTTCTTCTGTTCCACAGCCTGGACTCTTTAAGGCAATGGAGTGACTCTCAGTGTGTCTAACTCTGTGATAGTCTAGGATACTCTGTAAATATGCATTGTCACTGTTCATTAGTATATAATGATCCTTGTCATGTCACTCATTTCTAATATTTAATTGATATTTATAGTATGAACTACTGTATGTTATATACACTGAAACTGTTCAACACTTGTTCACCTTACATTTCGAAAAGGCGTTCTGTAAATGGTCATAGTAGCTGTTGGTGCTAACCACTGAACATTTCCCTACCTCATAAAACAATTATCACCCAAATCATTGTATTTAACCCCTTCCTGTTCTGGTTTGACTCAGAAATTTCTCCCACAGGCTCATGGGTTTGAGCACATGGATCCCAGCTAGTAGTACTGTTTAGGGAGGTTGTGGAACCTCTGAGAACATGCCCTAGGTAACAGAAGTAGGGCATGGGGGTGGACTTGGAAGGTGTATACATTTCTGGCTCTCACACCAGATCCCTAAGGCCTGCCCATCAAGATGAAAGCCAACTGGAAAGCTGCTGCTGTCACAGACCAAGCCACTCCAGTCACCAGACTTTCCCTGCCGTGATGGACCACTGTCCCTGAGCCAAAATAAACTGCTCATTTCTTCAATGGCCTCTGTTTGTTACTTTGCCTCAGCTGTAAGGAGAATAGCAAATACGCTGTCTTCCTTTTCTCTGTATTTTCCTGGCCCCAACTTGCATCCCACCCGGCACACGTGCACGCATGCCAAAAAGGAAAAAAGAAATTCATCCTATTGCTCCATGTTTCCCATTTATTTGCTCTAATGTCCCCCAAATCCAACTTTCAAAAGATTTTCCCTGTATATTTCTTTTTAGAATTGCAAAACTCTAAATATTTGCTTACCTGCCATAATTTTATTCTATTTCAGGTCAGAGAAATCTCAGTCTAACCATTTACATCCAGAGATGGGGAAGTACAAAACATAACAGTCAAGCCACTCCTATGTTATAGATGGATCACTTTGGCAAAGGGAGAAGAAACCAAAAGTATTCAGAGAAATTTCACTGAATATTATTTTTCCATGTAAATGCCATCATGTATCAAGCACAGGTAGCAAAGCCATAGTTTACATTTTGATTCCAGTATTGGAGTTATAGGGAGATTTTTGAGGAGTTGCTTATAATATTTGGGGGGGGTGCCATTAACTTCATCAATTTTATTATTTCATGAATTTAGAATGCTATACTATTTTCTTATCTAATATTTGAAAGAAAAGGCCTTCTCACTAAAATACTAAACGTGTGTTTTAAAATCTGCTTTTTAAGCAGATTTCTAAGATACTGTAACGAATTTTCATGAGTGTTAGAGACTGTACATTCAGAGTTTAAAGAATACTGTGGTACTTGTGAAAGATCCATTACAGAAACAAAAAGAGAGGAGCTTATCAACCAGTGAGCAGGTGGCCTCCACTCTCTAGTTTCCTGAGAAATCAAAATTGCAGGCTTTTTTGTGTTCATTCGGAAGTCAGCCCAAGTCCCCTTTTGTCCTGGTTTAATTTATGTTGCTATGACAAAGCACCCCGACCAAAATAATAATAATAATAGTAATAATAATAATAATAATAATAATAATAATAATAATAATAATAATGGAGAAAGAGTTTGTTTTAGCTCACAATTCCAGGTTACCGTCTATCACTGTGAGGAAGGCAAGGCGGGAACCTGCAGCAGCTACTCACCCACAGTACTGGGCAGAGAAATAAGTGTGTGCATGCTGCACCTGCTCAGCTCACGTGAATACCTGCTCGGCTCACACCGCACCTGCTTGACCCACATACACACCTGCTTGGCCCACATGCACACCAGCTCGGCTCACATGACCACCTGCTGGGCTCACATACACACCTGCTCAGCTCACACGCACACCTGCTCAGTTCACTTGTGCACTTGCTCAGATCACTTCCTTCACTCTTTTTCAGAGCCCAGATCATAAAATGGCACTGCCCACACTCAAGGTGGAGCTTCTTATTTTAATTAATTATATTAAGAAAATTATTTACAAGTGTGCCAACTTGATTTAGACAATCCTTCATTAAGACTCTCTTTCCATATGGTTCAAGATGCTTCAAGGTTGGGGTCAAGTTGACTATCAGAATTAATCATCACCCTTTCTAAAAAATAGCTTTGAGTCAGGCAAGAGGAATATTGAGACAAGAAGACCTCTGAACTCTCTCACCTAGAAGAAGTTGGACCAGGTAGTTCTAAGCCACAACATTCTATGGCACATTTTATTTGTTTGTTTGTTTAGTGTGTGTGTGTGTGTGTGTGTGTATGAATTTAAGGACATGTAGAGACCAGAGTCAGTTCTTCCTTTCAATATGTGGGCCCTGGGGATAGAACTCAGATGTCAATCTCTCCAGTCTTTAAGTTCACAGATGAAACATAAATAAATAAAGGAAATTCTCAAATCTTGAAAGAAAGGCAAAAGGCCATGACAAACTAGAATCTGCCTATATTAGCTCATTAATTTAAAAAAAACAACAGCCAGAACACAAATGCAAAAGTGGCATAGAATATAGGGTAATCAATCAGATGTGATGTGCCAATGTCCTGATGTGTAGATCATCTTCCTGGATCTCTCAGAGAACACTTAAGTGTTTTGTTTCATTTTTTTCTTTATCAGAAAGTATTTAACAATGAATGTGGATTCAGGATTCGTAATATATATGCAACCTACTGAATCCGGTTATTAATACTCCTAGATGCATGTGTGTAGGGCTAATATTCTTGCCAACACACGCCTTTTATTTCTGAGATCTTGAAAATGAAAGCATTAAACTATGCTTAGGTTACTGGAAATAGGAAAGCATACAGGCTCTGGAGGCAGATTTGGGTCAGACCAGAAATCTTGTGTGAAGTGGGAAAGTCTTCATGGGAAATACAGGAAAAAATAAAGAGGTTCATGATTATATAAAGACCCCCATGCATACGTACATAAAACTCCAGAGCTATTACTGAGTTTTACAAAATTTGTGGTGCTGGTTATAGATTTTTTTTCCTATAAATGATAAAAACTATCACATCTTTATTTCTAGGTCAGCAGACTCAGATCAGTCTGAGTCTAGAGATAAATTCACTAAGTATAATTTGCTGTGTTCCAGGTATTGTTACAATTTATGTTAATTAGCACAGCATAATTGATATTAAAAAAAAGCTGGATAATAAATAAATAAATCTTTTTAAAAAATAAAGCACATAAAGTGAATAGGCAGGCATGGCAGAGAATAAACCTTTGAAAACCCCTTCTTCACAGAAACAATGGGAACACTTGAAAAAAGGGATCAGGTCCTCATTTGCAGAATCCTAAAAATGGGTCTTGCAACAGATAAAGGGCAGTTTAACCCTAGGGGAAATGGCGAAGTCTTGGTAATAACATCGAGTTTTGTGTCATTTTAATTACATTTTACGCATTCTCCTCTCCTTTCTTCCACAATTGCCTTGAAAACGAATATCCTTGCAAAAACAATCAAAATCATCCTCAAATCCCAAGGGAAGCAAAATGGATTTGGAACTCCCCAGAAAGCATTGCCCCCAGAACTGCAATTATTTACCCTGTACTTCCCTAGCAATCCCCACATAGAAGGCTGAGTTCATGTCCAGAGCCAGTGCACATCAGAATTTCTCTGGGAGAATCTGTCAAGAAAGGATCAGCAGTAATTGGTTTACGGTGAAGCTTTCTGACATAGAATGTTTGGAGCAAAAATAACTAAGGAACGTAAGAGGGAAATCCAAGGAACAAGGTATCGTGAAAAACTGTAAAGTCCTGCTGTGTCCTTGGAAATCTAAATGGCTATGCACATGCCACAGGATATGCATGCAAACCCATGGCCTTGCACAAACCCGGGAGAGCGGAGAGGGTCCCAAGGTCATACCTCTGTCTGTCCTGAAGACTACAGGAAGAGGAAATAAGGGGGACGGTAGAGTTGTAAGTGACTTGCCTGTATACGTCACCCTTCTCTTTGCTCTGACAAAATGCTGAAAGGAGCACCTTAAGGAGAACTGTTTGTCTTGGGTTACTGTTTCAGGGGTACAGCCTACCATGGCAGGTGTGGTGGTTTGAAAGAAAATGTCCCCCAAAGGGAGTGGCACTATTAGGAGGTGTTGTTGGAGTAGGGATGGCCTTTTTGGAGGCAGTCTGTCACTGTGAGGGTGGGCTCAAGCCATGCCCGTATCTCAATTCTCTTCTTCTCCAGCACCATGTCTGCCTATGTGCTGCAATGCCATACCATGATGATAATGGACTGAACCTCTGAACTGTAAGCCACCCAATTAAATGTTTTTCCTTTATAAGAGCTGTATGGGCCGGGTAGTGGTGGCGCACGCCTTTAATTCCAGCACTCAGGAGGCAGAAGCAGGCAGATCTCTGTGAGTTTGAGGCCAACCTGGACTACAGAGTGAGTTCCAGGAAAGGTGCAAAGCTACACAGAGAAACCCTATCTCAAAAAAAAAAAAAAAAAAAGCAAAAAGCTGCATGGTCATGCTGTCCTTTCACAGCAATAGGAAACCTAAGACACCAGGGGAGGCATGACAACAGGAGATAGCTGGTTACTCTGTGTCTACTCAGTAGCAGAGAGCATCACCGGTGTTCAGCTCGTATTCTCTTCCTTTTTCCAGTCTGGGACCCAGTCCATGCAATGGTACTCCCATAGTTGAGTGACTCCACCTCAATCAGTGTAATCTAAATAATCCCTTGCCAGAATGCCTAGAGAGTTGGCTTTAGGGTGATTCTTGATCACACCAAGTTCACACTTAATGCAAACCATCACACTACCCAAGAATCCAATACCTCTCAACATATGCAGAGTCCCTCATCACAAACTGGGGAAGTTAGGGACCCAGGAATTAAAGGAAAACTACTCTGCCACCATTAGCTGACAGCTACCATTAGCTTACTGAAATAAGCAAGCTGCAATCCAAAGGACTATACGTGGCACACAATGAAGACTTTCAAGAGTTAGCTCAGGGGCTGCAAGTGCTTAATCCCAGCACTCAGGAGGCAGAGGCAGTCAGACTTCTGTGAGTTCAAGGCCAGCCTGGTCTACACAGTGAGTTCTAGAACAACCAAGGCTATGGAGATACCCTGTCTGAGTAAACAAAAGCAAAAATAACAAAAGCAAAGCAAAAAGCTAAGAAAGCTGACTAAAGAGAACAAGCAAACCCAGGAGAGGAGAGAGAATATGATTCCTAGAGGAGTCATATATTACTTTAAATGTTCAGTTTTCAACAACAAAATGTGAGGCAGACACAAAAATGAAATTCAGCCATACATAAAAAAAAAAAACAAGAATTCCACAGCAACCATCCCTGAGAAGCCTAGATGCATTAAGCAAGCTAGTTCAAATATGTTCAGAGGAACAAATGAAACCATTTCTTCAAAACAGAAAGCGAGACTGAGAAGGTTGTTTCACTAAACACGCACTATCAACACATGGACACGAAATTATTTAAAATGAACTAATTGGGAATTTTAGAATTGAAGCCTAATTTTAAAACATCGCTAAGGATGTTCAAAATCAGATTTGACCTAATAGGGAAAGGGGTCAGCAAACTTGAAAACAGGGCAACTGCGTTATCCAGTCTGAAAAACACATTTAAAAAATGATAAATAAACTAAACCGAGAGACCTGTAAGACAGCATGAAGTGTGTCAATACACTCATACAGGAATTGTCAAAATGAGAACGGGTAGTTAAAATGACATTGGAACAAATAACAATCGAAAAAGATCTACAATTTTATGAAATAGCTACAACGTATAGTCACAAGAAGTTCAACAAAAACATGTGAGAAAAACTCAGAGATTCACGCCTAAAGACGTTCTAATCAGACTGGAGGAAGACAAGGCAGAGAAAACCCCAGAAAGACCAAGGGAAATATGACCCCTTACACCCAAGAGAGGCTTCTGATTTCCATCAGAAACTATGAAGGGCACTGTCTGGCATTTTTGCTACCGGAAGAGAACATTGCAGTCTGTGCAACTTGTAATGGGAAGAAGTTCATTTGGCTCCTGGGTCTAGATTCTGGGTGTTCCAACACCAGAAAGACAATCAGGCGGGATCTTCTTATTGCATCACAATGTGGCAAACCTTGTTCACTTGGCAAGACCACATGAAAGAGAAAAATGGGGACAATCTTGCTTTTGTTTTAAAGCATATTCTTACCCCCAAGAGAACAAACAACCCAAGGCAGAGACCTTGTGACCAAATCTCTTAAATGTCCCACTTTTTACTGAAGTTCTTTGGGCAATAAGTTTTCAGCGTAGAGACGTAAAGGGAACACAGTTAACCAAATAAGCAACAGTGGAAGACTAGAAGAATTCTAGCAACAAATACAAAATACTGATGTAAGTCCCACTTAATCAGTAGTTACAATAAATGCAAATGCATTGAGTAACTCAATCAAAATAATAGAAATTGGATTCTGGGTGGTGCTGGTGCAGCTCTTTAATCCCAGCACTCGGAGGCAGAGGCAGGCAGTTCTCTGTGAGTTTGAGGCCAGCCTGGTCTACATAATGAGTTCCAGGATAGCCAGGGCTACACAAAGAAACTCTGTCTTGAGAACCAAACAATAATAATAATAATAATAATAATAATAATAATAATAATAAAGATTGGTTTGGGTTTTTAAATCACAATCCAAAGCTAAGCATGCCGGCATATGCCTATTCTCCAGCACTTGGCGGGGAGATGGAGCCAGGAAGACCACCAGTTTAAGATCAGTCTTAGTATATATGGCTCAAAGAAACCTTGTCCCAAAACACAAAAACAAAAAAGATAAGAAAAAAATCACAATCCAACAATGTGTTGTCTGCAACAGATGCATTTTATATTCAAAAACAAAAATGGGGATAAATTTAATGAAGATGAATTCAAAACTGAACTTATTTTGAAAACTCAAAAACTATTAAAATAGGTTAAAAAATAAATATGCAGACATTTTATACTCATGAACTAATTGACTTAATATTATTAAAAGGTAGATATTCCCCAGCTTGATCTATAGATTATTGAAATCCTATCAAGCTCACAGGTGACATTTTTGCACAAACAGGGAAATAGTAAGGACCTGGAATAGCTAAGCAGTTTTTGAAAGAATAACAAAGTTGGAAGGCTCACCTTTCTGTAAGTCAGAACTTACTACATTGTTATAATAGTCAAGAGGATGTGGTACTGATGTAAAACAGATGCACATCAAATGGAATAGGATTGTCTAGAAATAGCCATTAAAGCTGCATGGTTGAAAGAGTGCCAAGACACTTATTCTTAAAGCTGAAAGAATAGTCTGCATTTAAAGATTTATTTTAATTTTTAAAAATTATGTGTATGCATGTGTGTCTGTGAGAGGTTATATGTATGTGAGTGCAGGTGCCTTGATGCCTAAGGAGACCAGAAGAGGATATTGGATCTCCTGGAGTTCAGCTATAGATACTTGTAAGCATCCCAGCATGGGTGCTGAGAAACAAACTTAAATCCTCTGCAAGAGCAGTTTGTACTCTTACCACTGAGCCATCTCTTCAGCCCCAAAGATAGTCTTTCACTGCTTAGAAATTATATATCCAATTGCACAAGAAGCAAGTTGGATATGTACTTGTGGCACATAAAATTAGTTAAGACATGGACCTAACAAAGACCTAAACATGTTAAAGATGCGAAAGTGTTGAAAGAAAACAAGGAAATTTACATGATCTTGAATTGGATGAGAAGTTCTTAGATATGACTGAAAATACAGGCAATGAACAGAAGAGTAAATAAATTATATTTCATTAAAATCAAGATAGTTTGTGCTTCAAAGGACTGCCTCAAGAAAGAATAAAAATAACCCACAGAACAGGAATAAATATTGGTAATTCATAGATTGACAAGGAACTTGTGTGTAGAATATATGAAGAATTCCTAAATCCCAACAACAGAAAGACAAACACATCATTTGTTTTAACAGCCAGAGTTTAAACAGATTCTTCTCTGCTTCTACAGTAAGTCCGTGAGTAGACATTCCCACCATTGGACATCAGGAACACAAATCCAAACACAGGAACCTACCAACCACTCCGTGCCTGCGGGGAGACAGCTGTGTCAGTTGACCAACATGGAGCTGGAGCTCACATGCACTTCTGACAGGAGTACAAACTATGGGTTGTCTGCTTTGGAAAACTACCTGGCTGGTCCTCAAAACTTGACTTGGGCTCACTCTCCCACTCCTAGTCATATACTCAAGAGAATTAAAAAAAAAATGTTTATCCACATAAAAATTTGTCCACAGTGTTACAGAAGCATTTTTTATAAAGCAAAATAATGGGAACAAAATCCAGAAGTCTTCAGTAGATGAATGCCCAAACCAAGCATGGACATGATAGTCAAGTGGTGGGATGTAATTCAGTCACAAAAAGAAACGGAGTCCCAGCACAAGCAAGGACCAGAATGAAACAGAAAAGCTCTACGCTGAGTGAAATCGGACAGTAATGGCAGCATGCTATGAGGTTCCATCGATGAGATGTCCAAAACAGAAAGAGAAAGCAGAGTCCTAGTTGCCAGGAGCCAGAGTAAATAGGGGAGATAAATGGTGATTACTAGCCCAGCATGGTGGCTGACACTGTAATCCTAGCACTTGGGAGGCTGAGACTGGAGGATCACTTCAAATTTGGGGCCCATTATCTAGTGTATCAATTACTTTTCATAGCTTTGATAAAATACATGACCAAAAACCACCAGAGGATCACTTCAAATTTGTGGCGCATTTGGGTTGCATAGTGTATCAATTACTTTTCATAGCTTTGATAAAATACGTGGCCAGAAACAATTTATGGAAGAAAGGGTTCATTTTGGCTTAGGGCTTCAGAGAGATAAAAGTCCTCACAGCAGAGTCATGGCAGCAGGCAGCAGGCCTGTCAACATAAACGGGAAGCTCAGTGGTCACTTTCTACGGCCCACACAGAAGCAGTGAGTGAGCTGAAAGTGTGCTGAGGCTGTATCCTCTCAAAGCCCGCCCAGGAACACACTTCCTCCAGTGAGGCTCCACCTTCTAAAGGTCCCATAACCTTCCCAAACCACACAACAGGCTGAGGATCAAGTGCTCAGATAGCTGAGCCTCTAGGGGACTTTTTCTCATTCAAATCACCACCCATACTGAGTCGAAAACAGCCTGGGCTACAGAATGAGAACCTGTCTAGGAAGGGGGGGGGGGAGGGAGGGGAAGAAAAGAAGAAAGGAAGGAAAGAAGAGAGGGAAGGAGAGAAAAAGGATGGAAGGAATGAAGGAAGATGGAG
>CABHPQ010001190.1:0-19356 GCA_902168405.1 Peromyscus aztecus
CACACGATCAATCTCTTCCTGGACTTTAGCTGGTTGGTCACAATGAGAAATGGGGGAATAGAAGAAAAGGGATATGTTTGGCACAATGTCAGGCCATACACAGCATAATATAAGTGTGCCAAAAGAATTATAAATGTGAATTTTTCATTCAGGAATAAAAGTAATTTACATATATTTATAAAGAAATGCTGTGTTGTGGATTTATATCACTATACTTCTATATAGATATTATGATAGATCAACATATACTTATTATTTAGTAGACATAACAGTAAATAAGATACAAGAAATTTAAATTATCAAATAAACAGAATATAATTAGTAACATGCTTTAGTCTGTGTTAAAGAACATTGGAAGTTGGATGCTATCTGTATCCAAATGTAATATTTTTTTACATTCACATTCTAATGTATTTATATTTAAGAATATATGTGTGTTGCATTATTACTTATGAATGCCCAGCCTTAGCTTCGTGCAGTTTCTCGCCAGCTTTTCTTAACTCTAAATTATCCCATCTACTCCTTTAATCCCAGCACTCGGGAGGCAGAGGAAGACGGATCTCTGTGAGTTCGAGGCCAGCCTGGTCTCCCAAGCGAGTTCCAGGAAAGACGCAAAGCTACACAGAGAAACCCTGTCTCGAAAAACCAAAAAAAAAAAAAAATTATCCCATCTCTCTTTTGCCTATGGGATTTTCCTTTTTCTATTCTTGTATACCTTTCTTTGTTTCTTACTCCATGGCTTACTGTGTAGCTGGGCAGCTGTACCCTGGAGTCCTCCTCCTTATCTGGCTCCTTGATTTCTCATTCCTCCATCTCTTTTCTCACTCCTTCTTATTATTTATCCTCTCTGCCTGCCAGCCTCTCCTATTTTTCTCTCCTGCCTCACTATTGGCCATTCAGCTCTTTATAAGACCATAAGTGTTTCAGACAGGCACAGTAACAAAGCTTCACAGAGTTAAACAAATGCAACATAAACAAAAATAACACACCTTAAAATAATATTCTACTACAATGTTCATTGCTCCTTTATTCATAATAGCCAGAAATTGGAATCAAAGTGTATGTCCCTACAGAAGAATAGATTGTTTTTAAATATGGTACATTTATACAATGGAGTATCACTCAGCCATAAAAAAGAATAAAATTATGAAATTCTCAAGTAAATGGATGGAACTAAGAAAAAAAAAAACCTCACCCTGAGTGATGTAATACAGACCCAGAAAGAGAAATATGGTATGTATTCACTTATATGTAGGTATTAGCTGCTAAATCAATGATAACCATGCTACAATCTGTAGAACCACAGAGGTTAGATGTAAAGTAAGGGACTATGGAGGACAGATAGATCTTCTTAGGAGGGGGAGATAGAATAGATAGTTACAGATATATTGGGGGGAGGCTTGAGTAGGGAGGGGAGACAGGGACAAGGGAGGGAATATAGTCAGAGAGAGATAAAATTCTGGGTCATTTGAGGGATAGTATGAAATCTTAATACAGTAGAAACTTCTTAAATATATATATGAAACATTTATGAAGGTGATCTAAATGAATATCTAAGAGCCCCAACTGAATATTGCTTGTCACCAAATGATTCCAACACCAGGGTTTGGTTGCATGTAATTGAGTTGTTGGTCAAAAGAGTTCCATGGAAATTTCCAAACAACCCAGGCTGTAGCCAAGACTATAGGTTGCTCTCTACAAACTGACAGCAAGGCCTCATTGCTGAAGCAACACCTATACAGCTCTGTGAATATGGAGAAGTCAAACTGATGCCTACATAGAACCTTCATCCTTGTGTTCCAGCATCTTTGGTACTGGAAGGTACTCTACATACTATCAAAAGAGAAACATAAACACCAACCCAGCCACAAACCTTTGATTAACAATAGCGTCTTGCTTGCAAGATAAGCTAGGGCAATGGTAGCACATTACTTGTGGGAGTGACAAACCAAGAACAGATTTGACTTAAGGTTCACTCCATGAAATGAAACTTATTCCTGAAACTGCTTGGGTGGCCAATAATGGGAGTCTAGATAATACAGAGACCTATGGTAAAAGCAAATACCTCTGTTCTAAAACAAACAAACAAAAAAAAACATTAACAACAAAACACACAAAAATTATAGCAGTAAAATGACTCCTAATGACATTCTGCTATACTCATCCTTCAGTGGCTTGCTCAGCCATCTTTATCTTTATCTTGCAGCAGATGGCAACAAATACAGAAACCCCCAAATGGACCTTATGCAGGCAAGTGAGAGACCTTGGAGCACTTAGCACTAAATGGAATGTCTCCATCAAATCACTCCCATCAGGGATCAGGAACCTCTGTGGATTAGGAGGCAGAAAGAGTGTTAAGTACAAGACAGGATGGAGGATATTAAGAAAAAAAGGCCTGTGAAATCAAAATAAAGGACATATGAACTCACAGAGGCTGAGGCACCATGCACAGGGCCTGCACAGGTCTACACTAGGTCTTTGCATATATATTATGACTTCCAGTTTAGTGTTTTTATGGGGTTCTTTGATGTGAAAATGAATTGTTCTGTTTCCTGTGCCTTCTCTTGTGTTGTTTTCCTTTGTTCGTTTTGTTCAGTTCTGGTGTGTTGTTTTTGTTGTGTCATGTTATATTTAGTGCATTGTAATGTATCAGATGCTATTCTTAGAAGCCTGCTTGTTTTCTAGTGAGAGGCAGAAAAGAAGGATATCTGAATGTGAGAGAAGGTGGGGAGGAACGGGAAGGAGTAGAGGAGGAGAAACCATAAGCATCATATATAATGTGAGAAAAAAATTGATTTTTAATAAAAGGGAAAATTGGATTGGATTGTAATATTTTGTTAAACTTATATTCACTGTTAGATTAATTGTAAATACATAAGTATTATCCATTATCATGAAAATTATGAATGTTTTTCATTATTAGCAGTCTTTTTGATAAATGGATATATTTTATTTGTAATTTTGCATTTCTTGAGTTAGAATTATACTGGAAATTCAGGTAAATATTTTTAAATGTTGGGAATATATACTCAATTAAAAGGAGTATTAGACTCAAAGTTGTTTCTCTTTCATCCCTCATTTTCTGTCAAAAACCTACAGCAACTACATGGTAAATATGGAATTGGGAGCTTCCCAGACCTGGTACACAGCAAAATCTCTGATACACTCACCCTCCCACAAGAGGTATTCAGGCTCCTGGAGCCCATGGTTTCCTGTGACTTTACTTCAGATAATAGAATGAAAACCATTGTCACAAATTTCATGAAGAAATGGAAAAATTGGACAAAAATTATGGCAAACGTAGATTTCTCATCTGCCTTTTGTTTTAGAAACTCATCAGAAGCCAGCTGATCTTGAGAATCCCAGTATATTTTTGATGAGAATAGTTAACATGTGACACAGGGATCTCCCTGAAGGGTTCCATACTTCTATTCAGTCCAGAAAATCCATGAGTCCGTGTCTTGGATGGATGTTTGGAATCCATTCTGATTAATTCATGGAAAATATTTTCTATTAAGGTGGTGAAATATGGAGTGCTGATTTATTCCTTATGTCTGGAGGATAGACCCTAGAACAAGGCACTGAAGGGCTCTGAGAGCCAGAATTCTGGGATTCAAATGTTGGCAAGCTCCGCTTTCGTCCCTATGCACTGCTCATTCCCTGTCAATCACCAATGTCTAGAGTAAAGGGCTTCTTAGACTCAGTATTGCTGTGGGATGTTCTGTATGGCAAATGTGTTGCTAATAAAACACTGATTGGCCAGTGGCTAGGCAGGAAGTATAGGCGGGACTAGCAGAGAGAATTAAAAGAACAGGAAGGCAGAGGGAGGCTCTGCCAGTCACCTCCAGGACAAGCAGCATGTGAAGATGCCGGTAAGCCACGAGCCATGTGGCAAGGTATAGATTTATGGAAATGGATTAATTTAAGCTATAAGGACAGTTAGCAAGAAGCCTGCCAGGGCCATACAGTTTGTAAGCAATATAAGTCTCTGTGTTTACTTGGGTGGGTCTGAGCGGCTGTGGGACTGGCAGGTGAAAGAGATTTATCCTGACCGTGGGTCAGGCAGGAAAACTCTAGCTACACAGTATCCTTTAAGAATTTTATTTGCGTGGAGGGATTTCACCTGCTGAATGGAAATAGGATGAGATCTTCAACAAGGCCAGCATCCTGTACACAACTTTATTCTCTACTTAAACTTCTATTGCTTTGGAGCAGGAGCCTTCACTGGTCTGAAGATATAGATCCACAGCTTGTTTGTCTTACTACATGCATGTTCATCTAACATTTATGTTTCAACATCATGTCTCCTGCTCTATATTTTTCTCATTTCTCATATTATTGGTTCCGTAAATTGGTGAAGCCTCCTTGTCTGCTTGTTGTTATCTCTTCCTATCCTAAAAATATAAATTTTGATTCACACTTGTGTTTTTATCATGTAGAATATGTTGGGCATAGGAGGGAGAGTGTTTATTGTATATGCTGAACCATAGGATCTGTTTTAAAGTACAATGTAAAAGAAAATACTATTGGTACAGTTGAAAAAAATCATTGTTCAACAAGTTGAAGGAAACAGACTTTTGAAGTGATAAGATTCCTTCATCTATATTTTCTGTATTAATGGAAATATGTTTCTAGAGAATCTAAATATTTTGAACACTTCTCAGAATGCACATTGTCTTAGCCAGACTCAGTACATTCTAGGCTTTCTGCTTATGCCTCCATGAGGTGAGTTTTCTTTTCTCCACCCAAAATTAGATTCATCAGGTTGAGTAAAGGAAACTGAAAGGTTTTAGCTGATCTGAACATATGATTTTTGATAATAAAAGAACATATATCCACAGGACAATGTATCCTGACCACACCTGTCATAGTTTACCTTCTAGAGAACTCACACACTGACCAGAATTTTATTGCTTTTCCTACAGTCAGAGTATGTTTCTCTTAGTCATGCAGTTCTTTACAGCCAGTGAAGGGCACAGAAGGTGAAGGACTGAGACTTCTCTAAGAATGACACACAGGATACTAGCAGAGTCTTTCCAGCATCTTATAGGAACGCTGTGCATCACCACCTGAGTCCTCACCTGTGACATGGGGGTGCTTCAGCAGGAGCAGGAGAGCAAATCTCAGTGTTGTGCTTGTCGTCTCTGTCCCAGCTGCAAACAGATCATTCACAGTGGTTGCCATATGTTCAAGTGTAAATTCCGATTGTTGATTGTGGTTTGCCTAAGAATAATTTGATGCAATAACCTGATAAATTATTTACCAGCACATCTGATTACAATGGCTCTACAGTTTTATGCAAGTTTATATATTTGTTACTGAAAGTATAAAATTTAAAATAAAAAACCATAGCTCCTATTCCAAATGCTTATTCTAACTGTACAGAAGTTTACTGAGTTGTATAGACTTGGTGTCTAGTTAATTTGACATGAACATTTATTTATTTGCAAGTTTTTTTATAATAAGACTTCTACAGAATATTTGTTTTATATTGTTGCCAAGAAAGATCCTGGAATGTAGAATAGAGGAGAAATTAACATAATTTCAAAGATTATGACACAGATTTTTATAATTTTCAACTTCACCCTAATTCCTTACTATCCTAACTCTTGCAATGATGTGATTATCTACACATAAGTGTGTGCAGTTTTTTATAATTATGCCTTAAAAAACAAAAATGAAACATTTTATTCATTATTTATTTTTTCCCATCAAAACCATATGAAGAAGAATTGTCGTAGGCCTAATCTTCAGATATGCAGATTCAGACTTAAAAATGAAGGCCTGTGACTCCATATGGTGAAGAAGAGTGGAGGACATTTGACTCTACCCCTGGGAATTCTCTATTAAACTAAGATGGATCTGTAATGAGATTCTTTGTCCTGGAAATAAATAAACCCATTCTTTCTTAGTGCATTAATAACTAGATTTCCTCTTACTTTTGAAAAGTAATATATATTTGCATGTGTAGCCCACATTTCTTCTCCATCCATCCATCCATTGATGACTTCTAGATTGATTATCTCAGTGACTTTGAGAGATACAGTAAGAAACAAACATGAACATGCAGGTGCCTGTGATGGTATTGTGTTCTCCAAAATATTGTGTACCTTAATAAACTTATCTGGGGTCAGAGAACAGGACAGCCACAATATTAAACATAGAGGTTAGGCAGTGGTAGCATACGCCTTTAATCCTGGCATTCCGGAGGCAGAAATTCATGTGTTCAAGGATACACCCAAGCATGGTGACCCACGCCTTTAATCTCAGAAAGCAAGCCTTCAATCCCAGGGAGTGGCAGTAGAAAGCAGAAAGGTATATAAGGCGTGAGGACCAGAAACTAGAGGCATTTGCCCTGGAGAGGCATTTGCCCTGGAGAGGCATTTGCCCTGGAGAGGCATTTGGCCTGGAGAAGCATGTGGCCTGGTTAAGCATTCAGGCTTCTAGCAGCAGTTCAGTTGAGAGTCATTCGGATATGAGAACATAGAGACTTCCAGTCTGAGGAAGCAAGACCAGCTGAGGATCCAGTGAGGTGAGATAGCTGTGGCTTATTCTGTCTCTCTGACCATCCAGTGTTCACCCCACTACCTGACTCAGGTTTGATTTTATTAATAAGAACTTTTAAGATTCATGCTACAGGTGCCTTTTCCATATGCTGACATACTTTGAATATAAGCTCAGGAGTAAAGTACTTGGGTCCCATGATAGACATAGAGAAAGAGATTCTAAAGGACCCATGACACTGTTTTACACAGTGACTCTAAAAATCAACATTCTCATTAACATTATATTAATGCCATCTCATTACATGATTACTAGCAGTTTTTTCTTTGAAAAAGTTCCACAATTACAACTGCAGCATTAAATCTCATTGTGATATTATGTGTCCTTCCTGATGGAAAATGGCATCCACAATTGTGTTGCTCATTTGAATTTATTCTTTGAAAGATAATATCTAAAACAATGTGAGAACTTAAAAAAATAAATAACCAAAAGATATTAAATTGTCATAGTATAAAATACTTTAAGGATTAAATCTATGACCAAGTGGTAATTACCCCCCCCAAATTTATAGTTACTTAAAAAAAATCAGTCACCACAATATAACACATTATTAGAACAAAAGAATCAAGGGCACATAGTTACTACAATTGACTCAGAAAAGCAGTTGACTATTGTGGATACAAACTTTCCTGGTGTAAGAAAGTATGGCTAGAAGACAATGTATGTGCCACAAAGAACATCTAGGAACATTACAAATATAAAGTACACCGTGTTACAAAAGATCAAAAGTTTATTCTAAATTTAGTATGGAAATAAAATCTAAAAGCATGTACTTTTGAATCATTTGACATATTAATAGAAATCTTAGTTGGAAAAATTAAATGAATGAAATAAAGGAACCTAAATTAGAAAGGATAAAGTGCAATGATATTTATGAAGAAGTGTGACAAAATATGTAGAAAATCACATGTAATATAAAGTTGTGTAAAATCAATCAAAGCTAATAAATGATTGAAGTACAATTTCATGACAAGAAAAATAAGTCCAGTTATGACTCTATACAGCAGAAAGTAATAATCTGAATTGAAATCAGGATAAAAAGGTAATAATATTCCTCAGAATAATTTAATGACTCACTTTCATATGCTTATATATTCTAATGGGAAAACAAATCTTCAAATTCAAGTGGAACTGTGAGGAAGGTCTGAGCCCATAAACTTCAACAATGAAATTAACCAAAAGAGATGAGTAAGGACATTCCATACTCATTAAGGGAAAAACTCCACCAAGAAGACATTACAATTCTAAACATTTATGCACCAAACACATGGGCAGCCAGTCTCATAAAACAAACATTATTATATATAAAATCACAGACTGACTCAACCATAGTGACAGCAGGTGACTTAAATACCCCACTTCCACCAACAGATAAGCCATCTAGAGAAAAACTAGAGAAACTATGATGCTAAATGACATCATCAATCAAAGGACCTAAAAGATATCACAGAACCTTCCTTTCAAGCTCTGAAGACTATAATTTCTTCACAGAAATCCATAGAACTTTCTCCAGAACTGAACACATAATAGGGAACAAACCAAACTTGAAGAATTTCAGAAAATTGAAACCGTATCCTGCATATTATCTGACCATAAAAAGATAAAGATAGACATTGCTAACAATAGAAATAACAGAAAGGACACAAACTCATGGAAATTTAATAGCATACTAGTGAATGGAAACTGGGTTAAGAAAGTAATAAAGAAGGAAATTAAAACATTCCTAACCTTGAATGAAAATGAAAACCAACATATGAAAATCTATGCTATGAAGATTATTTATAGCACTAAGATCTACATAAAAACTGGAGACTTCACATAATAATAATTATTTAGTAGTGCATATGAAAGACTAGGGAGAAAAAGAACACACAACACCCAAAATGTTAGACAGAAAGAGATAACAGAATTCACGGCTGAAAATAATAAAATGGAAACAAACAAACAAAAAAGACAACAGTAGGAACTTAGTTAGTAACCTTTGTAAACAAGATTGGCAAATTTTAGCCAAAATAACCAAAGAAAATAGAAAAAAATCACAGATGAAAAGGATGAGCATGAGTTAGTGAGGTAAAAGAGGGAATATGAGAAGAGATAAGTCACACCAAAGGCCTTTTGAAAAACTTACAGGAAACTACTTTATAAAGTTACTTATAGTAACTTTAAAAATACAAATACATATACATCATATATATGTCCTAGGACCAAAAAAAGATTACATTGGCCAGTAGAGTCACATAGATCCTTAACTATCACAGGTTATTGCCAATATTCCAGGTTACTCTCCAGAACTCTATGGGAAATCACTATTTTGATGACATATTTTTGAGTAATAGAACATGAAGAAATCAATCTGCTACTCATCTAGAGCTACATTCC
This sequence comes from Peromyscus aztecus, assembly GCA_902168405.1. Lineage (NCBI taxonomy): Eukaryota > Metazoa > Chordata > Mammalia > Rodentia > Cricetidae > Peromyscus > Peromyscus aztecus. Next base: position 8,944 of record CABHPQ010001190.1, read on the forward strand.
AATTGGCTAGTATTTGTTGTGCTGAGATGTGATGTGCATGCTATTGGGGGAGAAAAGTTATTCTCAGTTTCACCCAGCTGTGAACCTGCAAGTTACAACAATGCCTGGCCTGATAAGTCACACCCTGTAGTGCAATAGTTACACCAATGTCATGAGAGCAAACAACTGCTTTCTGATGGAATCTAAGGCCCACTTTGTTAGATAGGAACCATATCTACAACTGTTAAAGGGCTAAGAATTGGTTGTCAAATCTATTATTCTATTGGACTAATGGGCATAGTGTTAAAGTGATTCCTAATGACTTACTACTATATCAAACAACCATAACTGTCTTACTTTTCATTAGAGAAATTTCTCCTTACAGAAGATGGCAAATTTATAGAGACACTCAATTGTTCGATGTGCAGAGAATAAAGCATTGTAACATGATCACGCCTAAATCATAACACACTTCTCCCCAGATGGTTTAAGTATCTTTGTGGAAGAGTGGGCAGAAATGTTGTAAGAACCATCAGTGATCAATATGATCAAGGAAGCAGTGTTTTCTGGAGACAAAAGAACTCACAGTGACTGTGACAGCCAACACAAAAACTATGTAGGTATTACCAGATAAAAACCCATCACAAAGTGAGGAGAGGAAATATGAAGTCTCACCTATAGCTGATTAGCTCCTGGGAAGGGGAGAGTCAATTTCCTTCAATGATGAGACCCTGATGGGTTGATCACTTATCAGGCTAAGGCTAGGTGAGCAATAGAAACTTGACACAATGGGGAAGAGAGGGAAAAAAGAAATCACAAAGTATGGTAGGAAGAGATGAGAGGATAGAGAGGAAGTTAATAAAAGTTGAGGTTTATGGTCAAATTACATCACATGAAATTCTCAAATACTTAATAAAATATTGCAAAAATAAAATAAAACAAACATATCAAGCATAGAACGATTGTTTAAAAATCTTATTGCAGAGCTACAGTAGTAAAAGTAGTGAAGTGCTGAACACAATCAACATCAATACCAGTAGAGCTTTGATAGCCAGGAGTTAACCTAAATATCTATGGCCAAGACTTTTCCAACTGAGTTCCAAGCCTGCTCCATCTAAAGGAAGAGTCTTCAGCATGATGGTGGAAGAGCAGGATAACTACATGAAAAGAAGGATGCTGGAAGATTAAACTAGAAATAAGCCTTGTTCTCTATGTTTGGACTCATAGATTTCAGAACAAAGTACCCAAAACCCAGATAAAACAGACTTCTCCATGACAAAATGCTAATGCATTCAAGACATAATTAAGAATGTGAAAATTACAACCTACCAGATGGAAATAAGTTTCCATTTGATTTATATGGAGAGGTTTGTATCTAGATCCATACACAATTCCACAAATCCACACAGCAAGGAATCTAATAGGCAAAATATTTGAATAAAAATTCTCTGAAGACACAGAAAGGCAAAATAGCACCTAGAAAGATGTCCATTTCCACTGTTATCAAGAAAATACCCATCAAATCTGCCCTAAGAAATCACTTCACACTAACTGAGTTGATATTAATAATAAAGTTTCAAAATTACACCTTTTGGCAGCTATTTGGAAAATAAGGGATCATATAGACATGAAATAGTGTATTAATATGAAAGTTTTTTTAGAAGTTGCTCAAAAAAGAAAAACATTATCATTTGACTCAGAAACCCTAGTCCTGGGGATATAGACAGAGGAAGCAAAAAAAAGCTATGGACAAAGATGTCCACATAAGTTCTTATATAGCTTAGAGGAGCCACGGGTAGAAATAACACAAATATCCATCTATGAGTAATAAGTTCATTGTGCTATTAATGCAAGAAAATGAAATTTGCTACAAAGAAAGGAAGAAGTACTTGTCCAAGATTTAGCCAAGTGCAAAGTACAAATTGAAAGCCACATATATTGAGTCAGTTTAGATGATCCTTCATCATAGGCAAATCTATACATATATAAATCACACTAGCAACTACTACAGATGGTATGGAGGCAAAGGAGTGGTCAGTAGTGGGTGCAGTGTATTTTTTCATAGTAATGGAATCCTTTCCAACTAGAAGGAGCTCGTAGTTGTAGTGTTTTGTAATCACATGAAGTACCACCATAATGTAAGTGAAACATGGTTATAGCCTGGAGACATCACTTTACATTCAGTGGACTTTGTGAACTATATCTTACAAGTATACATATTTAAAAGGCACAAACAAGACATAAATCTGTCAAAAGAAAGCAGCAACATCAGGGGACTCAGATGCCAGGATATTAAGTACTGTTACTCAGTTGCAGTAATGAAGAACTCAGGGTAGTGGACTGCTAGCAAAGGACAATCTAAGATCAGTGGAGTAGAATCCAGGCCCACAACCAAACCCAAACATCTATAGTCAGCCCCTTTTATTCTGAGTCCCAAGGAAATGCAATGGAAAATTGTCTTTTGAATAAGCTATACAAGGCCAATGCAGATCATGCTGACAGGATCCCCAGTAGATGCCAATCCTTAACCCCTTCTGGTAAAAATTAGCTTGAACTTACACTCAAAGCCTTACTCTTCATACACCTACTCTTCCCACCACATACCTCTCCATACACCACTCAGTGCTTCTGAAATTCACTCCTGGATCTTTCATTTCAAAAAAACACTATGGCCAGATCAATTTTAATCCATTTGACATGCAGGAAATCTAGACATACTATGTACATTTATGGTGCCAATTTTCACACTGCCATGATAGTTGGTTATTTTCTACCTGATTAGAATTTTTTCCCATCTTACCTCCCTCTTGTATTGTTTTCTCCTCAGCAACACTTTTTTTAAATTTTATTTTATAATTTAATTTAATTTTGCATATCAGCCACCACGGATTCCCTAGGTCTCCCCCCTCCCACTCCCCCACCCTCCCTTCCCCCCAGCCCACCTCCCATTCCCATCTCCTCCATGGCAAAGACTCCCCTGAGGATTGAGTTCAACTTGGTAGATTCAGTCCAGGCAGGTCCAGTCCCCTCCTCCCAGGCTGAGCCAAGTGTCCCTGTATAAGCCCCAGGTTCCAAACAGCCAGAACATGCACTGAGGACAGGTCCCGGTCCCACTGCCTGGGTGCCTCCCAAACAGTTCAAGCTAATCAACTGTCTCACTTATCCAGAGGGCCTGATCCAGCTGGGGGCTCCTCAGCTATTGGTTCATAGTTCATGTGTTTCTATTCATTTGGCTATTTGTCCCTGTGCTTTTTCCAACCTTGGTCTCAACAATTTTCGCTCATACAAATCCCTTTTCTCACCAATTGGACTCCTGGAGCCCCACCTGGGGCCTGGCCATGGATCTCTGCATCGAGCTAAGGGAACTCTCCTCCACTGCTGGTGGGAATGCAAGCTTGTACAACTACTTTGGAAATCAATATGGCACTTTCTTAGAAAATTGGGAATCAATCTCCCCCAAGATCCAGCTATACCACTCTTGGGCACATACCCAAGGAATGCTCAAACATACCACAAGGGCACTTGCTCAGCTATGTTCATATCAGCATTGTTTGTAATAGCCAGAACCTGGAAACAACCTAGATGCCCTTCAACTGAAGAGTGGATAAATAAAATGTGGTACATATATACAATAGAATACTACTCAGCAGAGAAAAACAATGACATCATGAGGTTTGCAGGCAAATGGATGGATCTAGAAAAAATAATCCTGAGTGAGGTAACCCAGACTCAGCAACACTTTTTAAAGAACAGAGGGAATGTGCTCCAGTTAACAAATTCCCTTTATTGTCATCAGGATTCATATGGTGCATCCCAACACATAATAAATACTAAAACTGTTTTTCAAATGCTACTGACTTAAACCAACTCTGACAAACATTTCAGTGTTCAACAAACCACAAAATGCTGAAGCAATAAAATAAATTAATATTAATATTTTACCTGCTTTTGTTTAATCAGGCAATAATCAATAAAGTCCCGAGGGCTTGCAACATTCAATGATTCCTGGTGTTCTTTTATTTTCTCTAAAAGGTAACTTTTCATATAATCAACATTTTTCATTATCTTGTGATGACTTCCTGGACAATAGTCAATTAGTGAAGGGAAATTATTGCAGACCTACAAAATTAAGCAAAGAAATTTTTGCTTAAGATGTATTGTTTTGCTTTTAATCATGTATGTGGTGTTTGTATTCATGCATACATGTGTGTGCCATCTACGTGTGGGTGCCTTGGGGGCCAAAGAAATCAGATTCCCTGAAGCTAGTGGTTTTGAGCCACCTAACATGGATGCTGAAAATTGGACTCAGGTTCTTTGAAAGATCAATGCACACTCTTAATCACTGATCCATTTCTCCAGCCCTTGCCAAAATAAAACTTCTTAAATGAACAGATATGAGGAAATACACATGTCTATAATGTATATATCAAGACCAATTTGGGTTTATAGATTCAGATATGAATTAAAAAGTGTTCAAAGTAAGGAAGAGGTTTTATTTCATACATGTAGAAATTCTCTGTGGTACTAGAGAGATTGGGGGGAGAAATTCCTGCCTAAATTATCAAAGATCATAATCAGGTTTCCACATTCATGAACCCTTTTTAGTATAAAGCATATTTATGAAAATTGGCTGATGACATACACTATTTATTCCCTACAAGTCTGAAATATGATATGATGTAAATTATTGTCATTTGCAGTTTTTAGATGATGGCAAAGTGAAGACAGTTGGGCATCTTGATTTATAGCAAAAGAGTAGCAGATGCATATTTCACTCTTGTAATCCAGCCTATGATATGAAATGAATATTCAGAAGTGGGTGAGCTATAAGAAGCTTTGAAAGCAGAAGTATGCCACAGCCCTATAGGGTTTCTCTATGATCACAGGCATTCTTTTTGTTCAACTTGCTTTTTATTTATTCTTTGTGTCCCTCACACCCTGCATCTCGATCCCATCCACCTTCCCATTCCCTTGCATCCACCCTCAGGCTTTACAACATCCCCCCGAAAAATTAAATAAAATGTAATTCAAGAGAAAAATAAATCTCATTATGGAAGCTGTAGTGTGACACAGTGAGTCAAACAGTACACACCCTTTTATCCATATATCTTTACTTGCAAGTGTTCACCTCAAAGAGTCATTGGCCTGGCTCGAGGCCTCTAGTTCCTGTTACACTATCAATACTGGACCCTCACTGGGAGTCTTCTTGGATATCCTGTTGCTGTCCTGTGCTGTGAAGATCTTGCAGCCCTGAGTCTTCAGGACCAGCCCCTCCAGCAGATCACAGATGGGGTGGATGTTGGGGTGGATAGTTGCCGTGTTTGCCAGCCCTCCAGCTCTCTCCAGTCCTCAGGACTACCGTGAGCTCTCTGGCATAGCCCTGGCTAGTTCACCCCTTATAGCAATGAGCTGCTTTCCTGCCCTCAGAGTTGGCTCTTTCACACCTAAATCATCAGGGCCAGATCTACTTGATTACCAAGTCAAGGTGTTGGGGCCACTCTCCCAAGTGCTGAGGCTGGTGAAGGGCAGGGATAGCTCTCCCACTCTATGACCTCAGGGCCAGCCCTCCCACCTGCCACAGGCTGCAAGGAAGTGGAGGGAATCTCTCCCCCACCAATACCACCATAAGATGAGGGGAGGGGCCGGATCTCCCATGCTCACATTACCTGGCCTGATTCACCTGCAGCCCCCCTCCCCCCCACCTTAATAGGCTCACTAAGGTCAGTTCTGCTGTACTGCCCAGGAAGGTGCAGGGCTCAGTGTTCCAGGTGCTCAAGCTGGTAAGGAGGGTCAGCTCCCTCACCCACCACAGAAGAGAGAGGCAATGGGGGAGAGCCTTTTTCCCTTGCCTTTACCATCACGTGGCAGAAGACTGGATGTGGCCAGCTATCTCACTCTCACAACCTCAGGACCGGCTCACCCATGCCTCTGCCAACAGGATCAGCTGTGCTATGCTGCCCAGGTTAGGAGCAGAGCCTGCTTTCTTGAGTGATGCAGCTGATAAGAGGGAGGGTCAGATCCCTCATCTGCCTCAGGCAGCAAGGGCTAAGGGTAAAGGGGACATCTCTTTCCCAAACACACCATCACATGACAGACAAGTAGTGGGGCCAGCTCTCCACACTCAATGTCAGGGCTGACTCATCTACTCCCCTGCCAAGAGTATCAGCTCTACTATGCTGCAGAAGCAAGGTGCAGGGTGTGCTCTCCTGAGTTCTGTAGCTGGTAGGGGGATCAAGGGCAGCTCTCTTGCTGCTCTTATGACCTCAGGGCCAACTCTTCTACCTGCCAAAGGCAGTTGGGGGGGCATCTCTACTCATCTATGCCAATATATGGCATATGAGGGGCAGGATCAAATCTCCTAAGCTCACATTCTTGGGGCTGGCTCACCCACACCCCTGTCAACAAAATCAGTTTCACTGTGCTGCCCAGAGGAGGTACAGGGTCCACTCTCCCTAGTTTGCAACCAGTGAGGGACAGGACCAACTCCACAAAAACCATTCCTCTTGGCCTTTGGCGGTATCAGGAGCCATGGACATCACACAGACCATGACTGCAACATGGCCAGGAACCCAAACATGTGCCCTGGCAGCAGCAGAGGCTGAAACATCACCATGGCCTTGGATGGCAGTCAAGCCACCCACCTCAGTCGCCTTCTCACCACTTCACCTCTTCAGATGTGTCTGTCCACAGTACATGAACTATTGTCTCTCCCGCTCTCTTTTCCATACCACACCATACATTTGCTCACCACAGTAGTGCCTGACTGCCTATGCCTTGTTGTGCTGGGCAGCCCTGATCACAGTCATTCTTTATGGAAAGTGCAGGAGATGCCAGTTCAGCCTAGGACAATTCTGAGAACATGTGTGTGGCCCACACAGCATTAAACTACTCACCTTCTCATTTCTAGCTGTCATCTTGTCAACTAGGATTCCAGTTGACACATAAACCACTGGAACTACTCAATGTTTCCTGGTAGATTTCATTGCCATTAGGATTCTTTCTCCTTCAAAAGAATATTCTTTCTAAAATAAAATATCCCTGTCTGATAATATGATGAGGATGTATTCAATAATTGAAAAGAGGGTAAGAATTATGCATAGAAGAATGTCCTGTGAACAACTGGACACACTTCTAGATGTGAATGCAATAATACTATATAGAGACACTTCTGTGGACATCAATTAGAAAATCAATTGATAGTGAACTAGCAGGTTTGAGCCAATCTATCATTTGCCTTTCAGTTTTGCTATTTGTACAGCAAAGGACTTAGAACCACCTTCCAGATATTCTTTCCATAATATGTTTTTCAGAACTGTGGTGTCTGGTCACTGTGGGAGCTTGTTTTCAGGTTCCTTGTGGCTTTACCCAGCAGGTCCGCATAGAGCATAGAAAAGGACCACACCATGGGCCTGAGTGCAGGTGTCCGAGATGGTCTGCACTTGGCTGTGCTGGGGAGAGGTCTTTTGCTCCACCCCTTGGTGTCTCTATAAATACCCCGAGGCAGAGACAGTCAGGTCCTGTTGGAATAGGTTCCCGGCCCTCTCGAGGCTATCCTTTATTTTCTATCTGTTCATCTCCACAATCTAAATCCTTATACCTAATATTTCCTGCTGCTCACACTCAAGAAAACTCTGGGGAACTGTGGGGTTGGTGGGTGAATGCCCTGCAGGTCACCTCACTTCTTGGTCCATATTGAGTTTGACTTATGAGAATGAAAGACTGTAATTATGTTCTCAGAAGGAAAAGATCTTGACTTCACCTGCAACCAGGGGGAGCTGAGAATCCTGACATTCTCATTTAGCTTTTCCATGAACGTAAGAAAATCCTGATCTTTATAATCAAAACGATTCTGGAAAATAATGGAGCAGATGACATTGCATGGAGCGCAGCCCAGGATGAAGGTGGGATCGCAGGGTGAGCCTGGATAATTAGAAACAATTAGAAAAATACTATTAAAATATACAAAGAAGACACTGTTTTTGCATTAACAGGTAAAGAGTCTTTAAAAGTTTTAAACCATATCTCATCTACAATTTTCCTAACAGCTAAGCATTTGTTATACATAGAAGTAACATATCACTTTAACCTTAGCCTTAAGGTGACCTCAACCTCACTACTTAAATAAAAACAGATCAAATCTGTTACACAAATTTTTACACCTTTATCATCTGATACTTGAAAGAAAACAAAAGATTTTTATAAACCTAAGATTTCTAGTATTCAGAAGAGAATTGTTTCTTACCAGAATGCCTAATTGTCATATAACACTGGGATTTAAATAGAGGAGTGTACACCTGGAAGATCTGCAGCCACAATGAGTAACCAAGGAAGCAAGTATTGACCCAAGGAAGGCAGAAATGGCAACACTGTAGGTGAGTTCTGGTATTAGAAGAAAAAAAATGGGGAGAATTCCTCCCCCTTACAGGACAATAATGTGTAATCTCAAGAGCAGCCACTTCCATGTGGATTTGTTTGCATTACTAAATAAAAGGAAAGCTTTTATTGTACAGTTAAATTCCAAGAGGGGGAAACAGCATGAGGGTGGTAATAGAGACTTCCATTTTCTCATTTCATCATTTAAAACAATGCATTTTGCTCCATAGGAAGTAAACGCAGTATTTGAAAAGTAGACACAAGGTCAGTGCTAGACCTGTACTGCATTCAGAGTACTTACTGCTGTTTTAGGGGAACAAAGTTCAGTTCTGAGCACCCACCTGGTGGCTCATAATTTTCTGTAACCTCAGTTCCAGGGGAATCTGATACAATTTTCTGACTTCTGTGGTAGCAGGCACACAAGTGGTACACACATGGATGTGCAGGACAACATTAATACACATAAATAAAAGTAAATGATCTTTTTAAAGTATAATGAAGAAGACTAGGGGAGAAGCAATAGGAAAAATGGGAGTGGGGTGGCCCCAAAGGTGATGGTGGATGAGCATGTTCAAAGCACATGTTACACTGCTATGAAATGTCTTTATGAAGCCCACACTATGTGCAGTATTAGGGGCAATAATGTTCATTTTTTTAAAAGAAGTAAATGATGAATATGTTCTATTAAACTCTAACCAGCATATTTGGGCAAAAGTATGGTTTGTAGGTTTGTAAACATTTCCCAAAAATCACCATTATCAAATTACTATGCTGATATAATTCTTAAAATTTGTGTATCACGTATGTTTACGATAGTACAGGTAAAAAAATCATAAGGAAATTTCTGTTTTTAGATTTCTTTCTATATGTGTACATGAATTCACAATTGTCTTAGTGTGTGTGCATGTGTTGGTCTCTCTCTCTCTCTCTCTCTCTCTCTCTCTCTCTCTCTGTGTGTGTGTGTGTGTGTGTGTGTGTGTGTGTGTGTGTGTGTGTGTTGGATACCCGGGGAGGCTAGAAGAGCCTGTCAGATCTCATGGAGCTGCCTGACATGGGCACTGTTACCCCATTGCTACTCCTCTGAATGAGCATTCTCTCTCAAGTGAAAAGCCATCTTGCCATCTCGCGGGGCAATTTCTTGTGATGTCCTTTCTATAGTGAATTTGCTTTGATCAAGTTATCAATGCACTTTATATTCAAGTTGATCTCAAATTTGAATCTGTAGACTCCATGTAAGGATCACATGAATTAACAGTATTCTGAATAAAATATTAAACATTTGAATAACAGGAAATTCCTTAATATTGTTGTGGCTATACCAAGGTTTAAAAACATTATTATATTCTATGCTATCGGGAAAAATATTATTTAATTCTAAAACAATGAAAGGTAAAGGATTGAGACTTTATTTGTGTGTGCACATGTCATTAACAGATTAAATTTGATTTTTGTTTTTTCTTTTCACTTTATTTGGAAGAAAAAAGTTTAAAGACTTAGAAATCAAATGACTAGAGTTTTTCAGAACACAAACTTCTTGTAAGTAGTATTTATAGGGGTAGCAAAAGAAAAGTGATTCATTTTCTACACACACACACACACACACACACACACACACACACACACACATACACACACGAGAAAAAGTGAACTTGAACAGAAATGACTGGTAGGGTTAAATACAGAGTCAAAAAGTTAACAAAAATGGTTCTTGTTGAATTAAAGACATAATTTAATTAAGAAATAATTTCTTTGATTTCTCCTTGTGCATTTGCAGATATGTGCTGTCATATGTGTTTTAATAGAGCATAACTCAAAATGATAAGTTCCATGTAAGAAAAAGTAATGAAGCTGTTTACATTTATTTATTTAAATATGTTGAACCATCCCTGAAACTCTAGAACGAATCCAATTAGATCAAAGTGGATAATCTTTTTGATGCATTATGAATTTGGTTACAAATATTTTATTGAAAAATATTTTTCTTCATGTTCATCAGAGATGTTAGCCTATACTTTTCTTTCTTCTTTCTTTCTTTCTTTCTTTCTTTCTTTCTTTCTTTCT
>CABHPQ010001191.1:0-38578 GCA_902168405.1 Peromyscus aztecus
GGACCCTTCTCTTTATGTACACAGTTGTTCTCAGCAATAACAGTGCGTTTCTGCCGAGAAGGGACCCAGCACTGGGTGGAAGCTGAACCGCTTCCCTTGGGGCAGCACAAACCATCCCGCCGCCGCCGTCTGATTGAGACAGGGCCCTCTACCCTGGCTAGATAGGCGCTGTTGTGTGTGTCGTTTTGATTGAAAGGCTGATAGCATCCGTGGTATGTTCAGTGACTCTGTGATGTGGGTGGCACACTCCATTGTCTCTACCGATTAGACTGGCTTCATTCTGAATTGTGTTCCCACAGTGTGGCTCCCTTGCGGAGGACTCAGACGCTGAGCAAGCCGCAGCCGGCATTTCAGAAAGCGCCACTTGAGCGGGTCGCTTTCTGCTTCGCTTTCTGCCTCTCCTCTGGGTGGCAGCAGCCAAGGGGGCCTCCTCATTGAGGGGCAAGAGGAAGGGGGTGAATGACCTGAAACTCAGATGGGAAAGGGGGGCTGGCACGAGCCGGGGAGCAGGTAGCCCCACCCTGAGCAGGGCAGACTGGCAGCTTCAAGGGCTTCCTGCCCTCGGGTGCTGCATGTGAGCACCCAGGGGCTGGGGTTCGTCTCAACCTCTCACTTTTCACTTCAGGAAAAAACCTTGGAGACGAGGTGGCCTGCTTCAAAGCACTGTCACCAGGGAGGGAGCCCGTGTCCCCTCTCACAGTGTGCTGCTTTTCAAATGTGTTATTTTGCGTCACTCTTTTCTCCTCAGACCTCCTCCACGGACTGAAATGAGAAAGAACATCAACCTTTGGAGCCAGCAAGGCCTGTGGGGTCCGCAGAAGGGTCGCAGCACATACTAATTAATGAAGACCCTGTTCCACGTTTCAAAGCCAGAGCGATCCTGGCCTGCTCCCACCAAGCCCTATATCAGCTATGAATCTTAAGAAAATCCCTGGTTCTCTGTTTCCTTTTCTGTAAAGTGGGGTTGGTGGTGATCCCTCAGGGTGCTCCTGTGAGTAAGGAAATGCGTGCAGAGTTCCTCACATTGTGTCTAGGCCAGGCACGAGCTAATTCTTCAAGGAAGGGAAATGAAGTCCCAGAGAAGTACCTTGGCCTGAAGTGTAGCCGGGATGTCTACAGTCTCCTGTGGCGAGACAGTGTCCCTTTCTGACTCTTACATCATCTCCATGCTATGACGCTGCACGCTCCAAGGGTCCAGTGTACGTGATTCACTTCAAACGCACTATCTGGAAGTTTCGTGCTACTGCTTTTTTAAATTATGGCAGGAAGTGGAGATGTGACTTGCTGGATAAAGTGTTTGCTGTGTGAGCATGAGGGCCAGAGTTCAGATCTCCAGCACCCACAGGGACAAATGAAAACCAGATCCAGTAGCCTGCATCTGCAATCTCAGCGGTCCTGTGGTGAGATGCGCGGTGGAGATGAGAGTCTCCGGAGGCTCCAGGGCCAGTTACCTGCCAGCAGGACAAGACCCTGCCTCAAACAAGTCAGAAGGTGAGGTATACCTGCACACACACACACACACACACACACACACACACACACACACAACATATACACACACCACAGGTGCACACACACCACACACATACACCACACACCACACACACACACACACACAGTATATACATACACACACACACACACACACACACACACACCATATACACACACCACAGGTGCACACACACCACACACATACACCACACACACACACACATACACACCACATATACCACACACACACACACACAACATACACACAACACAGATGCACACACACCACACACATACACACATAAAAAACAATTATATGGACAAAGAACACCACTGGCAGCCAGAGAAGATACCTGTAAAGGAAGATACTTTCTCACAAGGATTGAAGATTTACCTCCTTAGCCCTGTGAGCTAGACAATCCACTCCGCATCTCTACCTTGTTTGTAGAATGAAGGGTTAGGACCAGTGACTTCCACCTTTCTGGGGTTAATCCTAAGGAAGATAGCCCCTGGCAGCAAATACTCTGAGGCATGACTGAGTTGGATCTCTTGACTCTAAATTGAATTTAAAACAAAACTTAGCAATCGATACCTGGGGCTTCCTGGTGGCGCACCCACTGTCAGCTGAGATGCCCACAGTCGTGAGTAAATTTGCTACTACAACCAAGTGTTTTCTCAGCAAATGCCATAGCCTTAACGATCGCCTCTCCAAAGCTGTGTTCAGGAGCAGCTATTTCTAAAAGGAAATCCGTATTTCTATTGTTACTACTGCAGTGTTTATCTCTAGTTAGAGTCTTTGGCATTTAAGGGGAAGAGTGCCCCCTAGTGGAAGTAAATCCAATCCAACGGTGGCCAGCGGGCCTCACCATGAAAAGCTTGGATTCCTGTTGGAGAGACCTCTATAATTCTCTTCCCAAAGACAAACATGGATTAATCATCTATCAAGAGATGGCTTTACTAGGAATAAATAAACAAAAAAAAAAAGAAAGTAGATGTTATGCTACCATGAAGGGTACAGACTGGAAAAAAATTAAGGAAAAGAGGGTGGTGGAGACAGGCCTAGACAGAGGGAGATGGATGATGGCCTGGTTAGTTTGTCAACTTGACGCAAGCTGGAGTTATTTGGGAAAATGCCTCCTTCAGATTGCCTGTAGGTAAATCTGTAGTGCGTTTTCCTGATTAATGATTGCTGTGGGAAAGCCCAGCTCACTATGGGCATTACCACCCCTGGGCAGGTGGTCCTAAGGATGTATAAGAAAGCAGGCTGCTAAGCAAGCCATGAGGAGAGAAAGCCAGTAAGTAACCTTCCCCCCGCCCCACCCCCCATGGCCTCTGCTTCAGTTCCTGCCTCCAGGTTCCTGCCTTGAGTTCCTGCCCTGGTTTTCTCAGTGCTGGAGTATACAGTGTAGGGTGAAATGAGACTTTTCCTCCCCAAGTTGCTCTTGGGTGGGCATGGTCTTTATCACAGAAATAGAAAGCAAATCAGGCCAGATGACATGCAAGGCCACATTTGTTCTTGGTATATTTCTCTCTCTCTCTCTCTCTCTCTCTCTCTCTCTCTCTCTCTCTCTCTCTCGTATGTGTGTGTGTGCTATATGCAGATGTCTTTGGCTATTGCTCTCCACTTTATTTTGGGGGACAGGGTCTCTCACTGAACCTGGAGTTCCCTGCTTGAGCTAGGCTGACTGGCATGGAGAGATCCTCTCGGCTCTCCATCAAGCGCTGCAGTCACAGACACACCGCTGCACACAGCTTCTACCTGGCACAGGGGACCCAGAAGCAGATCCCCATTCTTGTGCTTTCACACTGATATCTGGCTCCGGGTTTTTATTAAGACCATTTAGGATTCGTGCAACAATGCCACTTTTAGTAGTCAGGTGTTTATCGCAATCTGTGTTCTGAAACCTAACGCAGCATCATTAAACCCATAGCATTATTTTCAGCGTGGGGTTGAGTTACTTTTTTTTCTTAATTAAATGATTTAAAGACAAACGTTAAATAATGAAATGCATGGATAAGACGATTGTCAAAAGTCATGGATGCTTCAAGATCTCTAATGTTTATTTAGAAAGCACATCTGGATAGGGGTGCCTGCTACACACGCAGAACTTTTCTCTGCTTTCTTGGAAGCTCGTAGATGAATCTGCTCCTGCTCCTATTGTTCTCTGTCTGGCTTCTCTATCTGCTTCTGCCTTTCCCTGGCATGTTCCAATTGCTCCAAATCAATTAGCACATGAATGTGCAGAACTGCCCTCCTCCATCCCATTTACCATATTCCAAAATGGTGTCCAGTTAAGGAGGAGTCTCCAGATTGTTCCCCTGCAGCAGCCCATAAAAGATGGCTTCTAAATAAGGTTTTCTCCTGGGCACCTCTCTCCTAACATCTCAGTGACTTGTGGCCAAGAACACTTGGGAGATGAATGTCCACTTCCAGGAGAGAATGCAGATTTTACCATTAGAGTCATCTTTTTATTGGGCAGTGGCCCCTAGAAGACTGTCTCCTCCACCCGCAGGCAGGATGGCAAAGAGTTACACGGTGAAATCTCCTGAGTGGCAATTATTTCTTCTCAGTCCCCTCCAGTGAGTGTCTCAGAGACGAACGCCAGCATATGCGTGGACCTATCCTATAGTAGAGTTAAAGGTATCAACATTCAGCAAAACGATCTAAGGGGTGTGTGTGTGGGGGGGTGATTTTTCCCTTCAAAATATTCTTTCAGAAATGCAGCACATCACCTAATCTTAGTGTCTCACACCCTGTGTACTGCTGAGTTTTCCTTCAGTCACTGTTTTTGTTTTATTATTTAGTTATTAAGTCGAGGTCTTGCTATATAGCCCCTGCTAGTCTTGAGCCTGGGTTTCTATTGCTCCAGGCTCCCAAATGATAGGATTAAGGCCACGAACCACCACACCTGGCTTTGGTTATATTTTATTGAGCTGGGGGGGCGGGGTCTTAGTATGTTGTTTAGGCTGGCCGCAAACTCTTAGGCTCAATCAGTCCTCCCACCCAGCCTCCAGAGTAGCTAGGACCACAGACACGTCCACAGCACTCAACTTCAGCCCATGTGTTGACTGGCTGTCATTGTTCTAACATGGTGCCAAGACGAACCCCTGATGTAGTGACCAGTCAAATCCCAGAATACTGAAGTGACTGGCCACAAGGGGTGGCCAGAACACCAGTCCCACCTCCTCATTAGGAGGGGCACAACGTAATATTGAAGGTAGATACGTTCATATTGCATGTATAGATGGGAATGAAAGTCTCTGCTGGAGTTTGGGGCGTATATTCAGTGTTGTGCTGGTAAATGTTTAATATTTGGTTATGAGTGTGAGTAGAACCTTCTGTAGTATAAGTTATATCCAAACTCAAGGTACCAGCACTAAATCAACTGACTTGCAAAATTCCTGAAAATTTAGCTATCCACTCCGGCTGGTCTGTTCAAGCCGGCTTTCATACATGGCTATAAACTGTGTTTACAGGTTTGTTCTCCAGAGTTCTTTAGCAGCACATGGTGCCCAGAATTTGGGGAGGCCTCGACTTCCTTCGCCTGGTATTGGACCTCTGGCATATTCCCCTATCTTCATCTGACTTCCTTTTCCTTTCTGTGCTCCCTGATTCACTGTTCTTTCTCCACTCATCCCCATGTCATACCTCAGGGGGTCAGACCTTATGTTGTCACAGCCGGAGAACTAGATGATGCATTCCTGGATCACTGTGTCACTCAGCATGTGATAGTTGAAATTTTCACACAGCTAGAAACAAACTCAGTATGAGAGTTTCCATGGTTGCTATATACATAGTTCAACCATAAAAAGTATTTGAGGCTGGGTGTGGTGACACACACACACCTTTGTTCCCAGCACTCTGGAGGCAGAGTCCGGAGGATCTCTGTGAGCTTGAGGCCAGTCTGGTCCATGTAGTGAGTTCCAGGCCAGCCAGGGCTACATGGTAAGACTTAAAAAAAAAAAAAAAGCATTTGAGATTTAATTGATGATTAAAGATCAATAACTGAATGAGACACAATTTCTAACCCTGATAACTCATGACCAGTGAGAAGATGGTAAATGATGTTTCCATGGCAGACATCAATAGTCAATGACAGAGTTTATGTCCCGCTGTTTTGTTTTTCTTAATGTAGTGATCCATGGGGTTCTTACTTATTCATCTCAGTTGGAACTAAACATAGAACCTATCATCATTCTAGCAGATTCATTCATGCAAGTACAAATTCACTAATTGCAGGGCCTGAAAGGTGTAAAGGAAGAAAAAGAGGATGCCAGAGACGGACAAATTATTATTATTACCTAAAGCTGGCCCTGCCTATGGACTTACCTCTAAATGAACGTCATCTTGGGGCCACTAAGAAAAAACAGCTCATTTGTCTGAAAGCCGTCCCTAGCAGGCATTAGCGAGAGAGTATTAGAGCACCCAAATCCACAGGTCTGTGTGAGAAGTGAGGCTGAATGGAGAGGGGATGGAAATCGGTCATGTGTGATTCAAAGGGTCACAAGGAGCCAAGCTGTGTTTTAGAGAGAGTTCCAAACCTGAGGCTCCCTCTGGGATCTGCTTCCTTCAAAAGCTGCCTGATGTGGGGGCCCTTTAAGAAGGGGCTCCACACTCACCCTGTGTACATTCTGTTGGCTTCTTTCATCTTCACATTCTTGAAAGCACACTGGAACTGTATGTCCAAACGTGGTCTGGATATTACATTTGACCACAAAATGAATCTTTTTTTAAAGGAAGAGAAGGGAACAGATTCTTAACAGGATTTCTTATCCCTACCATCTACTGTATTTCCAAATTCTAATTCTTCACAAGGAAGGATGGTACCAGAAACAAAGGAACGCCCTGAGAGGCTTCCTATGTCCTACATCTGGTGTCCATGGCATCATTGGCCAGTCTCCTAAATTCTGGAAACTTTTTGCTTCAGGTCTTGTTTCTAGGACCTAAAGGCTCCCTGGTTTTCCTAACATTCATAATCCTCACATGGAATGATGTGTCCTTCCACACCTCAGTTCAGATTTTTATGGTCCTTTCTAAAATTTTATTTATTTATTTATTTTAGTTCCTTTTAAAGAACAATTGGAAAGGATCTCAGCAAAAGGTGTCCAATAGACAAGATGTTTAATAACAATATCACAGCAGAACCAACCTTCTCCCCTCCCCGGCCACCCCCCCCCCCCTTTTTTTTTTTGCTAACAGGCTTATCTGGTTCATAGCCGGACCACATAAGAAAACCTCCATGAAACAAACTGGATGAACATATTGGACCAACCTGAGAGCGCTCACTTCCTGGGCGAGCGCCCCACAGTTGGAAGACATTCCCTGCTCCACAGTCAGGTGTTACCTTTCCTAGATCCTTATCAAATGGGAACAAGCCACAGCCTCCATGCCAGCATTCCCAGGGAACAGGAGAGAATGGGATCCTACCCCCCCCAACACACACACACACACACACACACACACACACACACACACACACACTGTGCTATTTTTGGAGGCGCCAGTGAAGGCAGTCAGATGGGGAGGAAGTCACGAAGGAATGTCTGAATCAGATGGTATTTCACCCACTGTCACAGCCCGGGTGACTTGTGCTCTCCTTCACAAGTCAAACAGTCCTCCAGGTTCGCTAAAAGCCACATGAAGTGGCCTGGCGCAGCTCGAGCTAAGGTGAGAGGTTACAGTGCAGATACGGGGAAGGCAAGAGGGTGGGAGAAAGGTAGGGAGGGCTCCCTGTCCCCAGACAGCCACAGTCTCTGCTCCAATGGGAGAGAAAATGGACACAGCAGGTTTCCCTCTTAAGATTAGAAGGGGCAGGATAGGGAGGGTTGGGGGTATCTCTCACTTTGAACCCCAGCAGCCAAGGTCAGTCCTCACCTGCCCTGTTCCTTTCTTCCCAATGATTCTCCACTTCCAGATACCCCCGCCCAGTCACAGATTCTCCTCCAAATGCCCTGCAACCCGAGGAAGCCTTTTCTGATCGGACCCTAATGGAACCCAGAGGAAGGATTTGACATCTGGGTCCTGGGTGCCACACAGCTATAGGTATTTTTGTTTGCAGTTCCTTATACGACTTTATGTCCCTGGCTACCCAGCCTGCACTGGGAACGGACTAATCTAACGACTAAGGATCTTTTGATTGGATCGGCTTGCACAGGATTAGGATGTAAGGAAGCGCTAACACGAGCCTCCCTTGAAGAATTCCTGTGGATCATATCTCAGAACCTCGGTGCTTGGGGCAGCTGAAAACCTACCCCAGAAGTCTGGCTGAGAGCTACGTCAGCAGGGGCTCCAGGCTCCTCGGGACAGGGCTTGTTCCATTATTGTCAGATTCTAATTTTAATTCTTACATGGCTGTTAGAGCGGATTCCCCCCGTCATGTGATGTGGTTACCCTACATAAAGTGAAGCCTCTCTCAGGTCTGCAGACTTCATTTAGATGCAGCCCAAAGCAAGCCAAGAATATTGGGGGGGGGGAGGGGGAGGAAAGGGAAGTGGGGAATGATGTATTTTTATTTTAACTTAAAAAAAAAGAAGAGGCAGCCCAACTTTCTTTGGATTCTTTTTTTCTGTTTCGGGGTATTTTGTTTTGTTTTGTTTTGGTCGGGAGGTGTATTTGTTCTGTTTTTGAGGTGGGGTCTCTTGTCTCACTCTGTAGCATAGGCTGGGTGACTCGCAATGATCTTGTTGCTTCAGCCTCCAGAATGCCAGGGGTAGAGGCCTGAGTCACCACAGCTGGCTGCTTGATTCTTACGTCACTAGAAACGTCTACTTTATCAAGTGCTGAAAAGTATTTGTATATCACACCTCTGTTAGTGTCATGTCATTCCTTGGGAACATCCGATAGATATTTATAGGTTAATGAATATACAAATTTATAGTTGAATATTTTTATATTATAGGGAATGGAGGTTGTATTTGGTTGAGAATAATCTGAACTTATTTCCTAATAATTAGCATTTATTTTGATTTAAGAAAAAAAATAACGAGACAACAAAATCTTTCCGCCCCTCCCGTGTCCTACCCAACTTTCCAAGGACAGCAGTCCAGGTTCGCAGTAGTTCCTCTGTTACAGTGGCCTCCCCAGGTAACTTTCAACCTGGGAACAGAAGGCAAGAGCCTAGTAGGACATAGGAAAGCGTTGTGAAGACCTGCAGCTCCAACGTCTGGGTATTGGCTGGCAGGGCCAGGTGTGTGCTAGGGTCCTGGGAGGTTGATGAGCTCACAGTTGGCACTGAATGGCAGCAGGTGACCACTGATGTCTAAATTATAGTCACAGTTGGGGACCTGGGACGGACGGACAATTTTTCATTCAAATTTTTCCATGAATAAAGAGACAATGGTTATTATGTAGTCCCTGAAATGCCCATGGAAATTGATGTCAGGCTCAGAGTGACGCTAAGAAGGAAGGCTGAATTGCAGCCAGAACTACTTACTTACCCTCGAAGAGCAGATGTGGAGACACTGTGAGGCAGGGAACTAATTGTCTATCCATAAAAGAGCCAATTAACAGCTTGCACTTACAAATTTTACTATGTGCCATGCACTGCTTTGGGCCCTTCCCAAGGATTAGAATATTTCACACTGAAAATAACCCCACAGGGTAGAAGATGCTGCCATTCTTAGTCTAGAGCAAGACAGCCACGGCAGAAGGAGCCTGGGACATCACAGAGGCCACGGTCTGATTTGTTTGTTATCGCTTTTGGTTTTTGTCAGTTTTGGATTCTTGTCTTTTGGGGACAAGGTCTCACCATGCAGCTGTGCCCCCCCCCCAACTCATCATGTAGACCACCCAGCCTCTGATTTGTAGTAATTTTCCTGCCTCTACATTCTGAGTGCTAGGGTCGCATGTGTGTACTATCACTCCCAACAAGGGCACAATCCTGACAGTGTTGCCATCAGAGTGTAAACTGTACCCCTAACCTCTTCACTACCTAGAATACTCTAGGGCAGCGGTTCTCAGCCTTCCTGATGCTGCGACCCTTTAACACAGTTCCTCATGTTGTGATGACCCCCAACCATAAAATCAAATCCGTTGCTACTTCATAACTGTGTTTATTAGTGTTATGAATTGTAATGTAAATATTTGTGTTTTCCAGTGGTCTTAGATGACCCCTGTGAAAGGGTCGTTTGACACCAGAGGGGTCGCAACCCACAGCTTGACCCCACCCCCCAGTGATTCACATTCATGAACTTTCCTATGAATGGGTATGTTCATATTTGTTGTGGGATGATCCTTCTGTATACTGTGACTATGTATTACTCACATTGGTTAATAATAAAGCTGTTTGGCCCATGGCAAGGCAGGATAAGGTTAGATGGAACAATTAAACTGAGGACTCAGATGAGGAGGGGCAGAGCCAGGAGAGACATGAGCTAGCTGCCCAAGAAGCAAGATGCTAGAGGATCAGTAAAGCCACGGCCGTGTGACAATACATAGATGGATAGAAATGGGTTCATTTAAATGTAAGAGCTAGTTAGTTATAAGCCTGAGCAACCAGTCAAACATTTATAATTAATATAAGGTTTTATGTGATTATTTGGGAGTGGGCAGTTGGGACAGAAAACTCTGTCTCCGTTTACACATATTACCATTGCTGGATCCATCTTTTCAATTTGGTTTAGCTTCTGTTACAAGAGCACGGATGAAAACAATAAGATTAGATCGGGAAACCTGACAGAGTGATCTGTATGGACTCACAAGCTGAGAGGATGCTGGGGAACATCCTTGGTGGTAAGCATGCAGGGCGTAAGGGGGTACTGGCCTAAAAACACTCTCCCCAAATCTAGTATGAACCTGAAATCCTCTCTCTGGGCTCCCATCTCTCTATGACCTTGGACTTATGAAGAAAAACTACCTCCCAGAGCCAACTCTATGGCTGCCTAAAGGAGACATCTCTATCAAGAAGCACAGACATCCTAGACTCCATTATAACCAAAGCCTTCAACATTCTTCTGCGACAGAACAGGGTGTGTGAGTGTGTGTGTGTGTGCATCAAACGCCAGTTCATGAAATATAAGTGCCTGACAAATCACAGATCAGAGAGCTTACATCATTTACTTTAGATCACACAGCAACGTAATGCTTTATTCATCTGTGTCTCCCTAAAGCGAAGCACGGGAGCTTCTCCTTAAATGTTCAGTCATCCGTGTGAACCGAGGAAGATTACCAAACCACCCCAGTTTCAGTTTTATGCACATGAACGGTAGAAGATAGTCTGCTGTATACACCCCACAGAATTATTGTGAGATGAGACCAAAGAAGATTCTTCCTGGCCCTCTACCATCCCTCCGAATAAACTCACTGGCTGGCAAGCAAAGCACATTGTCCCTCTTCCGCCTCACGGATTTTGAAACAAAACAATATGATGACTTAGCCAAGGCTAGACCTAGACAGCCTTGAGTTGGGCTAGGACACCTCATAGGAAAGCGAACTGAGTGAGTTCTGGGGTTCTGTTTCCACTGACGTTGCATTGTTGTTGTTGTTGTTGTTAACTGACTTCTATGACAGGAAGAGAGGCTGGGGCAGAAGGTTTGAGTTCAAGGCTATCCTGGGCTACATAGTAAGACATTGTCTCAAGAAATCGAATTGAAAACCAACCAAAGCAACAAGAAAAATTTCCCTAGGGGGAAAATAAAATCAACCTTCCCCTCCAAAATAAAACGTGTCCAAGGCCACTCCCCACCGGTCCTCATCAACATCCTATTTAGATCTCAGAAGAGAGGACTCCTGAGCCCGATGGCTTCCCCAGTTCTCCTATTCAACAACTCCCTTCCTCTATAACTTCTGAAGGGGAGGATTTGGATTTCATGTCATGTATTTTAATCCTATTTACCCTCCCTCCCAACTCCTCCCAGGTCTACCCTCTCCAACTTCACTTTCTATCCACCCAACTGTGAATTTTATTTTTTTTTCTTTATGGTTTCCTGGACAAAACTCAGATCTGCTTTACAGTGGCCAGTGTCTACAGCCATTCTGCCCTTAGTTCTCTGTGGGAAACTGACTGCCTTTGCTTCACCAACCTTCCTATCCCTCTATTGCCCATGCGTTCCAGGGACTGACTCCCTGGAGTTTCCTTCGCCTCCTGGTGTAAGTCAGGAAGAACTCTTCTCTGATTGATTGGGCAAGCAACTCGTTCAAAACACTGTCTTGTGGACGTCAATCATCAATCCCCATTCCAGGGATGGTGGCTCCTCAGCCACTCGCTCCCTGAAGAGTGCCCTTCTCATCCTGAAATAAGTACACATCACACACACACTACACACACACACACCACACACATACACACACCACACACACATACACACACCACACATATATAGACACACACACACATACACATACCACACACACATACACACACACACCACACACACATACACACACACACCACACACACATCCACACACACCACACACACATACACACACACACCACACACACATACACACCACACACACATACACACACACACCACACACACATACACACACATACACATACCACACACACACACACACACACACACACACACACACACACACTGGCTTCAGCGATAAACCATTGGCATAGGACCCATGTGCTCCAGCTCCAGCCCTGTCCTTTCTTCTAAGATCTAAATAGGAGTCTCCATGTTTACTTTCCCCATATTCCACCCTCGGTCTTGTGCATCCACCCTCTTCCCATAATCTTGTCAGTCACCAACCTAGAAACCTCATCATCACTCCTTCCTCTCCCTGACCCCAGCTCCAAGTCCTTCCTGTAGACCTGACATTTGCCAGCCTTCCATTATGTCCCGGTCTCTCTATTCTTTTAACCAAAATTCCCTCTGGAGGCACAGCTATAATTTTTCTACATCCAGACATATAATCTTTTTTTCTCCATCCAGACGTATAACCATCCATGGCTCTCTGCGGGGCATGAAAGTCAAACCCAATTCTTGAGTCTGGCATTGCACATTTTTACATGTCCTCATCCAAACTTGTAGCTTTCTAGAACATTCATTGTGTGCTTTCCCATTATGACCAGTACTTCGGTTTTCAAGGTCGTAGGTAGAAACGATAATAGAGTCATATACTCCATAATGACATTTTGGCAAACGACAGAACACGTAACAACAGCGATCCCATAAGATTATATTGCCTGGTGATGTTATGGCCATTTTGTTTGTGTAAATACACTCTATGATGTTTACACACCAGTGATTCATTTCCTAGGCCTTCACCCCGTCCTAAAACTGCAC
Organism: Peromyscus aztecus; assembly: GCA_902168405.1. NCBI lineage: Eukaryota > Metazoa > Chordata > Mammalia > Rodentia > Cricetidae > Peromyscus > Peromyscus aztecus. Next base: position 12,735 of record CABHPQ010001191.1, read on the forward strand.
ACGACTGCATGTATATGTGTACTTGAAATTTTACCCTACCCCAAAATGAACTTAAAACTGAATGAGTTATTTTTTAAGTCCCTTATTTTAAAGTTATTAAATAGAAATGTAAGGAGCAAATTGATAAAGGGAATTATTAATCAGTAACATTTTTGAGCACTTACTGTGTACCCGTCAGCGGACTAAGCGATTACATGCACTGGCTTGTTTAATGTCACAAGGAACCGGTGAGTCATTCTCAGGGCTAATTTACAAAAGTCATGCTACAAAAGATCACATGGGGCCTAAGGAGGTTAAGTGACTGGCTGATGTCAGAGACCAGGAAGCAGTGAAGCTGAACAGGAACCCAGGTGTGACTTCTAAGTCCTTGAACTCACCTTTCTGCTCTATCACCTTAGCAACGCCAACCTGTGCAGGGGGGTGGGGGTAGGGTGGGTGTTACTTCCTCTGCCATTACCACTCAGCCTCCTAACTGCCCAACAGTAAGGGAACTAGAAATCCCACACCCTAACCAAAGTGTGGGATTCTTACTTAAAATACCGGTTTAAATAAAGAAATGGAAGGCTGTGGTTTAAAGTCACATCTTTTAGTAATAAGAGATCTGGTTGGGCAGGGTATGTGGCTCAGGGATGGGGTACTTCCCTGGCGTGTGAAATCCTTCATCTAATCCGTGGCACCCAATACAATAACAACAACAAGGTACAATGGTAGCTACGGGTAATAATAACATTTTGCACACTTGAAATCCACTGAGGGAAAAGAATTCAATTGTTCTCCCTGCAAAAGATAATTTTAAAAAGGGGTAGCTGTGAGGTAATCATTATTTTACTTAGCTTCATCGTGGGAATCATTCCCAAGATACATGTGACTCAAATCATCATGTTTTACACCTTCAACATAGGTAATTTTACTGCCAATCAATCTCAGTAATGCTAGGGGTGTCCCCAAATTTGACTTTGGTGGTGTTGATGGAAGACATTGTAAATCTAATGACAAGACAATGGTTCAGATCAGCATTTTTAAGGTACTTGTATTAGGTAGGATTTAAGTCTCCTCTATAGACAGTGACCTTGGTTGGAACATTCCACCCGTTCTCCATCCTTCAAAAGTAAAGTGAGGTCTTGGTCCCCATGGGAGGCCATACCCTGTTGCAGGGGCAGGAGGAGGGAAGAGAGGGGGATCTGTGGTTGGTTTGTAAAAATTAATAAAAAAAATTCCTTAATAATGAAAAAAATAAAAGTAAAAATGAAAAAAAAAAAGAACTAGGGAAAAAAAAACAAAAATAAAGTGAGGTCTCGAGCTAAAGGGACTTGCCAAGGTCACGCTGCTTGTACTTGGCCACGTTTGTGACTGTTCTGCGCTGCTGTGTGGTAACACCACTTACTCCTGGATACACGTCATTGTTTGACAGATCTCATTTTCCAGCACTTTCACGGGATTGGTACCAGTTCCCACACTAGAGCACAGGATCATAAAACCCGGAGGATTTGCTGAATCCAGAAGTTGTCCCAGCATGCACAGGGGCTCCGTGGAGGCATTTCTTTGTGGCAGGATTTGCCATAACGTGACTTTATCTGAGCATTTAGCCCTTCTGCAAATTCCACTTCAAAGAGAGGGTCCATCCCCATGAGCCGTAGCTACTTCTCTGCAGCTGGCGCTCCTGAGCCAATCAGAGATTCCTGGAGCTTCTCTTTCAACTTCAGAGAGCCAACTGAGGGGATCCAGGCTGTCCACCTGCCCTTCCCTGGCAGATGACACTGAGTGGAGACAGGCAGCTTCCCTGGGCCTGATCAGATGTGGCACCTGGCTGTCATAACCATGACTGAGACCTGCAACTTGGGAGATCCAGCCGGACTTTCCCAGGACCCACATCACCCTAGGGCTCAGCGGCTCTCATTTGATGGGGACACACCACAGCCCCTGTCAGGAAGAGCTAAGAGGAAGCCAGAAAGGCCCAACAGTGCCACTGATCACATACTCTGGATGTCCTTAAGGCAACGTACAGACACTCTGTTCACCAGAAATCCTTACCCAGAGCAAATGGCCCATGGCAGCAGCCCGTGGTCTGCACATGATTCGCAAAATGACTCCAGTACACAATGGTCATGTTTACAGAGGCTCTTTTAGTGCTCCCAGGAGGAGCACGTGACAGAGGTGTGGAAAGAGTTCCCCATTAGTGCTCCCTGCCCCCCACCCCCCACCCCCCCCCCCACACACACACACACACACACACACATACTCGCCCACGCACTATGAGTCATCACACCTCCAGGTGGATTTAGCAGAACAGAGGAAGGCGTCTGTTTGTTTGCTCAAGGCTTTGCCCCTTCTTTTCTCTTAATAGCTTGGTTTGATGTTGATAATATCCACGCGGCCCTCTTCCCCACAGAAATCCTAAAATTGGTCGGCTTAGCTCATTTAATCTTAAAAAGCAATTGACTTTTTTTTTTTTTCCCCACATCAGGTCGGGGTAAGGAATCCAGAGTTTAGCAATAATGCTAAAATTAGCAGGGATTAGAAATGTTGCTAGAGCTATGAGGTGGAGATTAGAAACCATATCCCCTCTGCTTGGGGCAGGGGGGTACCCTGAGAGGCATCTGGTCTGAACAGAGAAGCCAGACCTTCCAGCTGCCGAACTCCTACAGCATCTAAGTAAGCAGGCGTTGAAGAGACCCTGGGGGAGCGGTACTCTCACAGAGTTTCTATTTTCGGCCCTGGAAGTCTTCACAGCTCATTGGCTCTGCATGCCAAGCAGGAAGGTCCTCAGAGAAGGACCAGACACTGGAAGACTTTACCAGGAAAAGAAATAAGTCAGTAGAGAAAATAAGACGACAAGTCACGGGGGCAAAGCATAGCATTAAAGAAGTCCAGGGGGGTGGGGACGGAGCCGGGTGAATAAAAGCGTCCATCCGCCACACAAGTGTGAAGACCTGAGCTCCACTCTCCATCACCTGGTAAATGTTGGGCGAATGTGGCAGCCCGCTGATAATCCCAGCCATCAGCTAGAGACAGAGGATCCCTGGCGCGAGCTAATGAGCTAGACGAGCTGAATTGGTAAACTCTGGAATCGAGTGAGAAACCTTGCTTCAAAACATACAGTGGAAAACCGTGGAAAGAAGCACCCAGCATAGCCTCGGGCCATAGACATGTGTACAAGCATGCACTTGCACACACATAGTACACGCACACACAGAAGAACAAGCACAAACATACATGCATGCGCGCGCGCGGACACACACACACACACACACACACACACACACACACACACCACTGTTTTAAAGTAAGTCCACAATTGCCATCTAATCATTGACCATGTCTCTCAGGGAGATCTTGGATCTATTCATGGGCACCTCTGATGCTTTGGATGTGGGCCCCTTCTTGGGTGGGAAAGAGAGGCACCGGTTACTGATCTTGCCCTGTGTATTTTCAGTCCACACAGTTATGAGATCAGATCATTTCCTGGTAAAGAGGTGAAAGCCAGGGCTCTGGACACGTGAAAGGAAACAAGAGATGGCTTCCTGGGTCCCCATCACGCCAGCTTTGCGTCGTCTTCCTCTCAGGTCCAGCTGTGTGGCAGTCTGCTTTCAGTCCCCATGACAAAATGTCTGGGAAAAACAACTTGTAAAGAGGAAAGATTTCTTTTGAGTCACAATTTTTTTTTTTATGGTTCTAGTCCATGGTCACCTTGGCTCTGTTACTTTTGAGCCTGTGGTGAGGCGGAGCATGATGGTGGGGAGCGCATGGTAATACCAGCTGCCCCAACTCATGGGATTACAGAGGCAAAAAGCAAGAGCAAGGAGCTAGGATCCTGCTAGCTCTTTCAAGGGCATGCCTAGCAACGTTAGGACTTCCTTCCCCCAGGGCTTCCCTTCTCAAGGCTCCACCACCGAACAGTAGCACTACCAGGCGGTGGCCAAGCCTCTAATATGCGACCCGTTGCGGGAGCACCCCAGATTCAGACCATTACATCTGGGCTCTTAAACCCTTGTCTTAGTACGGAACGTGGTTCAGTTAAGATGGAGGTATTTGACCTTTCAAAGGTTCAGCTGAAGGTATTGTGATTTGAGGACAAGAGGAAAGAAGCATGGATAATTTCATGTCAGTTCACCTCTCCCCACCTACAAGGCAAACAGCAGAGGTCAAGGGTTTTCATCAGGTTCCCTTGCAGAACCCACACAGGGATGGAAAAATGCCCAGCCCCTGAGCCTCTTGCATGGACCTGTAGTCACCTGTAGCTACTAGAGCAACCAATAACTGTCCAGATCTGGAGAGAAAGGTGGGTTATGAGAGAGAACTTTTTTGAAATTTTTCATTTTCATAAAGGGTTTTTTTGTTTGTTTGTTTGTTTTTTAGGCATGGTCTCATGTATCTCCAGTTTGCCTCAAACTCACTGTTTAGCAGAGGATGACCCTGAACTTCTAAACCTCCTATGTTTACCTCCCAGATGCTAGGATTACAAGTATGAGGCACCATGTGCAGTTTATGCACTACTAGGGATAAAACCCAAGGCTTCATGCATGCTAGACAAGTACTCTGCCACTGAGTTACATCCCAGCCCTCATTTTTATACCCTCCTATCTCGAGTTTTCAAATGTATAAAGGCTGCTGCACAGTTCACTGGGCCCACAGGGAGCAGAGCCTCCTCACACAGAACAGAATCATTCTTTCCCTGTTACCTCCATTTCTGCAACGAGAGGCCAAAGGGTCTGCTCACACTGACGTCTTGCTGTCTACAGCCTTCGCCTCTCCTCACATCCTCATGCAAACAGACCGGAGCTCTGGACTGTATGATGCTTCTCATCAGCTTCCCCCCTCATTCCCAGCAGCCCTATCGGATGCCTCATTTAGAGATGAAACTGGCCAGGTGAGGGCTCATGGCTGGACAGTTTCTCGGACACACTCTTTCCAGGACACACTGACAGGCACAGGTAACTCACAGAATTTAGACTTCTAAAGAAGATTCTAAAGGACCCCGATGTCCTTCTCTTCAAATGAGAAAAAAGAAAGAGAAGAGAAGTGAAGCAACTTGTTCAAGATGCTACGATGCCCTAAGTAAGAACAGAAACTACAATTCTCAGCTGGAATCACAGTGCTCAGCTCTAGGACGCGGTGATGTTTGAAGGGAGAGGAACATTTCCCTTCAATGTCATTATTGTCTAAACATTATCCTGTCTACCTGATTGTTATATTAACAACTGCAATAGAGGTCCTCTAGGGTTAGAAAAGCAATGCTTTGACTGGCCAACATTTTAGCATGCATAAACTGGGATTATCAGTCAACTCTGTAAATAGTAAATAGAAGCCTTTGTACATGGGAGCCCAGGGTCCCGGGTAAGGATGAATCCCATTAAGGCAGTGGTTCCCAGCCTGTGGGTTGCAACCCCTTTGACAAACCTCTATCTCCAAAATATTTACATTACATTAATGAATGACAGTAGCAAACTTACAGTTAGGAAGTAGCAACGAAAATAATTTTATGGTTGGGGATCGCCACAATGTGAGGGTCGCAGCATTAGGAAGGATGAGAACCACTGCATTAAGGGATGAAATAGGAAAGGCAGAGACCTCAAAGACAGTGCCCCTTACATCATAGCTACTCTAATTTTGAGTAAAGGGAGTGGTAGATATGTTCCCGAACTGCTGGATTACATTCCCAGACCCAGCAACTCAGTCACGGGATTTAGTGACTATCTCCATTTTCTCTCCTGTGGGCCCTGTGACCTTGACTGACCCCCAGGACGCAGGAGCTGCAGAGCCTTTGGTCTGCGGCAACACTCAAGCCCCAGGGAGGGAAATTGGATGACCTGAGCCTTCTGAAATTGCCTGCAGTAGCTCTCGGCTCCACTCTGTTTCATTTGCGAGGTCTCTCAGCACCATGACATTTCCTATTCACAGTCGCTCTCACCAGCCTCATTCCCTACCTCTTCGAAAAGGTCTCCTCAGCCACCTTTGAATAGAAACTAAAAATACCAAGTTATACGTATCCCAATGTGGGGCAGCTCTCAGTCCATCTGAGCTCAATCACCTGGAGGTTTGAATAGGCAGAATTTTGTGTTTGTTATTATGCTCAATTTTCAGGGGGAAAAAAAAAAAGACCATTTCATCTCATGGGAATGGTTTTGCTCTACAAAACTCCACAAGCCACAGAGAAGGTCTGTTCCATCCCTCCCTACCTATTTCAGAATTATAACTGAAGTGTTTCTGTATGTCCTTGGGCAGTCAGTTTTGGAACCCACTGGGAACATCCTTGAATTGGCGCAACTGGAGTAGTTCCAGCTGAGAGGTGCCTGGCGTGACTTGCTTCTGGTGGCCATGGGTTCGAGTTTCCTCCCCCCCACTGCCTTCTTGTTCCAAGCACTGAGCCTGAGGCTTAGAGTATGTACCTGCATACGCCAAGCTTTGCCCCGGGCTCCAAGCCCCGACTGTCTAGCCCTATATGATTTATCTGTCTTTGTAGATTCCTCTAAATTCCAGCTGTCTTCCCTGCTACCCTTAATGTGCCTTTTTCTCCTGCTGCACTGCCTCCAGGCTGCTTCTGGAATGATCTATTTCCCTTTCAGCTCTGTCATCAGCATGCTGCTAAATGAGTCCTCCCAAACCCCAGCTTGGCTGGGAACTCCTGTGGAAATATATCTCTTCCAAAAGTGAGCCCGAAGACCACGATGTTTAACCATCTCTCGGGATTCCTAGAGCCAAGGGGAGGCTGCAGGGCTAGGTGGAGCCTGCAGAGAATGAAGCTCTGGGTCCCCAGAGCAGAGGCAGATGGTGTCCCCGCAAGCTGGGGTGAAAAATAATTGTAGTGTTCCTCTCTTGCTGTTTATAGGCTTGATCGGGAGCGGCATGATAGGTTCCGCTCTGTTACATAGTGCCTGCCTTCTGGCAACCAGAATCTTGTACTTGTCTATACTTTGCTGTTCCGAAAGAATGATGCTGTGTTGATACCAGTCCATGTGCATATATATCTAGATGCATTAACTATAATTTTTGAGCAAATGGAAGATAGAAGATCAGGTTAAAAGGGAAGGACTTTAGAGTCAGGCTACGCTGCATCCAAACGCTGACCAAGACATTTACCACATATATGGATGAGCTTAACAAATTATTTTAATTCTCTAAAACTTCAATTTTGTCATCGGTAAAATGTGACCTAAAGTGATTTACAGAACATCCATACTATTACCATCCTGATTTTACAGATGATAAATCGTACAGAAAGCAATTGGTCCAACATCCAGCAATGTCCATAGATCCTGGCAGACTCGAGGGACTTGAGTTGCTGAAATTCTAAGGCTTAGACTCTGCTGTACAGGAAGGAAAGGGGGTGCCTGAGACCCCATTTACTTCCCTTGTTGGCCATGACTAGCTGCCTGTGGTGGTTGAATAAGAATGGCCCCCTAGGTCGGGCAGTGGTGGCGCACGCCTTTAATCCCAGCACTCGGGAGACAGAGCCAGGAGGATCTCTGTGAGTTCGAGGCCAGCCTGGTCTACACAGCGAGACCGAGGACAGGCACCAAAACAAAACAAAACAAAACAAAACAAAACAAAACAAAACAAAAGGAATGGTCCCTTAGGCTCATATACTTAAATGCTGGTCACCAGAAATTGGCACTATTTGAAAGGATTATGAGGTGTGGCCTTGTTAGAGGAAGTGTGTCACTGGGGGTGGGTTTTGAGGTTTCAGAAGCCCATGGTAAGCCCAGTGTCTCCCTCTCTGCCTGGGGATCAGGATGTAGAACGCTCAACTACTTCTCCAGCACCATGCCTTTCACGCCTGTGGCCATGCTTCCCGCCATGCTCATCATCGACTAAACACCTGAGACTGTAAACAGGCCCCCAAATGAAATACATTCTTTTTTTAGGAGTTGCCATGGTCATGGTGTCTCTTCAAAGCAATAACACAGTGACTAAGATACTGCCCCGAGATCTTAAAGACTCATACCACAACGACATAGAGAAATCAGTTTCAAACTGACTGGGAAACTTGCTCACTGCTGGCTAGCTTTCATAGTTCCAGAAAGTGCTATGCAGGGTGATAGATGAGAAAAGACCTATGTGGTCTTACCCGGGGCTAGACCCTGCATGCCACAATACTGACCAGCCAGGCTAGATGTACCCTCCGGTGCGATGGTAGTATGACTGTTAGGAGGGTAACCACCCACGAGGCTCAGGGGACGTTACAAAAAGATGTAATATCTAGAAGATAGTGGGGAGGACTATGCTGTCTTCTGGATCCAGCATGGTTATTGCACTCGTGGACTCCCAACGGTTACGGTTACCTACACAAGACCAAGCTGATCAAAACACAGCATGAATCCCCTTCCCTAGGCAGGGAGCTATTGGAAGTTGGTAGCTGCCAGGGTAAGGAAAGCCACTTCGCTTTGGGGGTGTGGCCACTGGGGGTGGCCCATGCTCCAGTGGATCGCTCCACCTCCATGCAAATACAGGCAGCCCTAAGTGGACTCAGTGGACAATGAAAACAAACAGAAGACCACGAGAACCTGAGAGGGGGGATGTGTGATGGGGGTTGGGAAAGGAATTGGAGGGGGAAATGGATATGAGCAAATACATTGTACACATGTATAAAATCACCTAAGAATACATTTAAAGTATTTGAAACATTAGGTCCTGCACCTATAGGGTTGTCTGGGGGCCCATGTTGAGCCCAGGACAGAAAGGATGCCACTGACCTGCCCTGTTGACCAGCAGAAGAACTGCAGGAGTCACTAAAATGGTACAGACATTACAGAGTTAAGGTGCTGCAAATCTTTACAGAGATGAGGTCTTGCAAAAATATCCACCGAGGGCCACCCACTCTGGACGACTTTGCAAGGTCCCTCGACTAAGAAGCAGCTGGGTTGAGGCTGGACCTGGCCAGCTGCCTGAAGTGCCTGGAGCTCCATGTGCAGGGCTGGTTCACAGGAAGCTCCGGGAAAGTGGGGCTGTTATTACATTCTAAATGCCTTGGGGAGTTTGAACAAGAAGAAACCTCACGGCAGAGCAAATTTGTAAAACAAAATGTGACTTCGCCCCTGTTTTAAGTCTTAATTCCAGTTTTATAAAAGGAAGCTCACTTGGAAGCAATTAGGGACCAGAGCAGATGGTTGAGACTGGGGTATTGCTTCCCATGCTGGCCAGCTTTTTAATGAAGGGACAAAGACAGGCAGGCGGTCCAAAATGAAGAATTTGTCTGATCTTTGCCTAGGTTCCTTGGAGGCAGCATAAGCCTTTATGATTTCCTGCATGATAGGAGTGTCTCTGGATTTATAGGGGGTTCTTGGGACCACACCTGAATTTGTGCTAATGAGGGGAGTAAACTCTAGGCATCTCGGGCAGAGAAGCTGGCCACACCAGAAAGACCAATAGGAAGATTAGAGGACTCAGGGAGGTGGGACAGTTGCACATTGAGAGGAACTGTGTGGCCAGAGATGCAGTCAATCACACCTGCATAGTAATCCTTGTTAAAAATTCTGGGCACCAAGACACATTGTCTTGGTCAGTGTTCTTTTGCTGTGAAGAGACACTGTGACCACAGCAACTCTTAAAAAGGAAAGCACTTACTTGGGGCAGGCTTACAGTTTCAGAGGTTTAGCCCATTGTCATCATGGCGGAAAGCATGGCGGCATGCAGGCAAACATGGTGCTGGAGAGGTAGATGAGAGTTCTACATCCGGATCTGTAAGCAGTGGGAAGAGCAAGAGCCACAGGGGCTGGCTTGGGCTTCTGAAACCACAAAGCCCACCCCCAGTGACATACTTCCTCTAACAAGGCAATGCCTCCTAATCCTTCCAAATAGAGTCACTCCCTGGTGACCAAGCATTTGAATCTATGCGCCCTGAAGATACTAAACCTTTGCATTGGAGGCTCTTCTAGATTTTGAAGGGCAGGGACCCCAAAGCAGCTGAAGGCCAGCAAAGCCAGAAACAAAAGAGCTCTGTTTGCTGTCTGCTTGCTTTGTGCTGAATGAGGACTCTGCCTGGTCATGTGACTGAGTCACCAAACTAGAAAGGAAGTGCCACACACCTGGGTGGGCCAAGTGGACTGACCAACTCACCCCCTTCCTATACTTCACCCAGTTTCTGCCACAAGTCCTTGGCAGCTCAGTGGCACCCCACCCCCAGGGAGCCCTCCTGCTGTATAGGAGCTCTTCCCTTCTTCTTGCTCTTGAGCTCCCTATAATAAAATACTTATTTCTAATACTCCCCCTCTGTGGTCTGCGAACTTCATTCTTTGAACTTGAAAGGCGTGAACCCAAAAGCCAGCTCAAGGCAGCTTCGGTGGCTGTGGAGTTTCAGGGCCCGAGTCCCCCAAGTTAAGCTACCAAGAGCCAAGAAAGGCACCTCTGTCTTCTGATGTCACTTGCACTGTATGAGTCTCATCATGGATTTGAACTTTTTGTGATGATACTGCCTGCCATGGCAGTTGCTTTCCTGACTTTCCCGAGCCTCCTATCAAATCGTCTCAACCGAGGCCGTGGGGGAGGACCACATGGATTTGTAGCTAGCTCATCAGAAGTTTGGGTGCCCAAGAACCTGGGAGCAATCTGTCACCAGCTGCTGCTATGTTTCTCATCCCCTCTTTGCCCGTCTGAGCACAATCCTTGACCCCTTCTTCCCACAGCCCCCTAACTTCGAGGTCATGTCTGAAATACAGTAATGTCCTCTCAAAACCTCCAGGATGTTCTTTATTCATAAGCTTCAGTTATTACCTACTGATGAAAATAGAGGAAATTACATAGATGAGACACATCACTGTGATGTATCCCACGCCTGCATTTATATTCTCTTCAAGGACCTTGCATATTTGACCCCTGTATCTTTAAGGATCTCAAACAAGAGGTAGTCTTTGGTCCCCAGTTTGGGTTAGGAACGGCTGTCATGTGCTTCCTTGGTTATTAGAGGCATGTGATAAAATTGGATGACTATCTATCAAAGTGAAAGCTAATTCTTGAGGACCTCAGGATCAGTGTCCTCTCTGGGGGTCTGGAGGCAGCGAGAGTGGGGTCAGGATGGTGGCCAGACCCACGTCAATCACCCAGGGTTCAGAGGAGACGCCCAAATCCACGGGGGAAATCAATGCAGAGTGGGAAGGAATTGGGGGAGAAATCAACCCATCGGGCTAGAGGAAAACCTCAGTCTAACAGAAACATCACCACCAAGGTTTGCCTAGGTGCTCAGGGCAGCACATGGGCCCAGATCTGCCCACAGCAGGCTTCTTGCATACCATCAGCTGGGCTCTCCTAGGCTGGAGAGGGAGAAGGTTGGGAGTATCAGCACATCCAGCTGGGGAAGCCTGGGGCAGATGAAGAGTGACGCAAGACTAGGTCTGGCTTGGGTGGAATCTCCCACTCCCACATCACCTCTGAGGTCAACTGAAGCAGCGTGTGCGGTGTTTGCATCCCAACACGCCCAGCTCACCAGTGGACTTCGATCAACTGAAGGCATCTGTATCCTGGATATAGGAAAGAGTTAGCTCTGGATAAAGGAGGTAAGAAACAAGGGACATAATGACTCTTCTGCCTTCTTCCCTCATCCCCAACACTATTATTTCTCTCTTTAAGAGTGATTCTTGAGCTGGGCGGTGGTGGCGCACGCCTTCAATCCCAGCACTTGGGAGGCAGAGCCAGGCAGATCTCTGTGAGTTCAAGGCCAGCCTAGTCTACAGATCAAGATCCAGGATGGGCACCAAAACTACACAGATAAACCCTGTCTCTAACCAAAACAAAACAAAACAAAACAACAACAACAAAAAAGAGTGATTCTTTCCCTCTGCATTGTTACCAGTGAACCAAACACGCCAGAAAGCTGTAACCTTTGAATGAGCCTTCCAAAGTAGGGACTGGGGAAAAGGCTTAAAGGTTAAATGAATTTGCTACTCTTTCAGAAAACTGGAATTTTTTTCCTAGTATGGTAGGCCACTCACAACTGCCTGCAGCTCCAACTCTGGAGGAACTGATACTCATCTTCTCTCACCTGCACACAAGTAAACACAGACACACATGTACATATACATGTGCACGCACACACATATGCACACATGTATGCACACATACACATATGCACGCACACACACACATACACACACACACACACACACACACACACACACACACACACACGTTCGCCCTTACCACATAGTTCCCAATATGAGTAGTACCAGTGAATGTTAACGGAAATAGGTTTTAATTGGTTCTGAAAAAGAAGATTTACAATGAACAAATCTCATTAAGATGTCACCACAGTGTCACATTTAGGCCAAATAGACACAATCCAAGTCTTCATGGAAGGAAGTGTATTTCAGCAGACCCTAGCAAAGAAAGAGGCTGAGCAGGAACTTCCAGGAAGGACACCGGCACCATTTCTAAGTGCCCATCATCGCCCACTGGCCAAATCGATTGGGTAATAACCAGGAGAGCTGGTTTAATAAGAAAGAGAAGCCACGCAGGAGAGGCAGAGGGCAAAAGGAGTACTGACTTTTTATGAGCCTGTTGGACACAGCTCAATATTCATATTTCATGTTGTCAAGCTTGTCCTCTTTTTCCTTTTAACCTCAAAATGAAACTCCTTGCCTAGCCTTTAAGAACAGCCCCGATAAAAGCTGCATTCTCATTAGCCCCCCCCCCCCCCCATGCTATTCTGGCTGGTGACAGCACAGCCTTTTGTTGATCAATCGCCTGATCTTGTCTGACTGTTGAAACTTAAGTTTTGGAAGCAGGTAATCATTGTAAGGACTTAAAAAAAAAAAAAAAAAAAAACAGAAAACAAAAAAACTAAACCACACAAAACAGAAACACAAAAACCCAACAATCAACTCTTTCCTGCAAAACATCCTTCCCTTCCTAGGCATTGGCAGGTGACAGGCTGTAACTTCGAGGCCTTAAATAAATCTGAATAATGACCCCTTGCAGAGTAATCTTGTTCTTCTTCCCCTCTCTAAACTTCCAGTTTCTTTATTGAGCTCCTGATTGGGTTGCTAGGTCAGCACGAGGCGAACGGCTTCCTGTGTGTGTGGGAGGCAGAGTGTATCTTGCCTGGTCCCAGCAAATGGCGCCCCAGCTGTCAAGGGTACACAGCATACTAGAGGCTGTGACTCACGATGAAGCGCAGGCTGCGCAGCTTTGTCAAGTTCAGGAGGAAATGGCCAAGGCTTCTGTAGTGTCTTTTCCATCCTGTGTTCTTCTGGACATGAATCTGTTCCATTAGCAGCCCTCCAGAACAAGGCACCCTCATAGAGCCGTGGAGTATTCGTTAGGAGGAGCTGCTTGGAGAGGGCTCTGCTGTATTAAAGCTGAGGGACTGGACGCTTCAGAGTCTGAAAGGCTATGTTTTTGTTTGTTTGTTTTTGCTTGGGAGGGGGTAGAATTCTAATCTGGCCTATGAAATACTGCTGACATTTCCAAAGAAAATAGCTAATTGAATTGTGAATGTAAAATAAGAGCTGCTTTTTTTGGTACACAAGGAGAAAAGATGAAAAACTGACAGTCGCAACCTTTAGAAAAGTGCAGAGGAATGGAATAACCTGGAGCAGTATCCCAAAAGTGCCCATGGCTATGATCCAGTCGCAGAAAAGTGTGTCAGGGTGAGTGACAACTCAATGGCTCTCACTCTACCTGGAACGTTGTAGCCTCAGTCCATCTTGAGCCACATGCAATCATTCATCCATCCAGTGAGCAAATATTAACTCCCTACTGTGTGACCGAGTCTGGTGAAGTATTGCCATCATGACAACTTTCTATCACTGTTACAAAAAAGCTCGAGATAAGCAAGTTAAAGGAATAGAAGCTTTTCTCCTCTTATGACCCCAGACATTTTAGTTCCTGATGATCAGTTAGGTCAGTTAATTTGGGGTTTGCGGGAAGATAGTATGGGATGGCAGGAAGCCAGTGGCACAGGAAAGCTACTCACACCATGGCAGTCAGGAAGGGGAGAGAGGGAGAGAGAGAGAGAGAGAGAGAGAGAGAGAGAGAGAGAGAGAGAGAGAGAGAGTAAAGGACCAGGGTGCCAATATCCCCTTCAAAGGTGTACCCCCATGTGGTGGTTTGAATAAGAATGGCCCCCCATAAGCTCATATATTTGAATGCTTGGTCATTAAGGCGTGGCGCTACGTGGCGGGGATTAGGAGGATTAGTGGCCTTGTTGGAGTAGGTGTGGCCTGTTGGAGGAAGTGTGTCACTGGAGGTGGGCATTGAGGCTTCAAAAGCCCAATCCAGGCCCAGTGGCTCTTTCTTCCCTGCTGCCTGTGGTTCCAGATGTAGAACTCTCAGCTACCTCTCCAGCACCATGTCTGCCTGTATGCCGCCATGCTCCCCATCATGATGACAATGGACTAACCCTCTGAACTGTAAGCCAGCCCCAATTAAATGCTTTCTCTTATAAGAGTTGCTGTGGTCATGGTGTCTCTTCACAGCAATAGTAACCCTAACTAAGACACCCTGTAAGTTCCTCCTACTGGGTCCACCTCCAAAAGGTCCCATCATCTCCCAGTAGCACCACAGGCTAATGACCAAGCCTTTACACAAAGGAAACTTTGAAGAACATTTAATATAAGAAACATAATGTTGACCTTCAGAAGACCCTTCCAGACAAGCAAACATTTTTTTTCAATGTTAAGGACAACAAAATATGTATTCTTATAATAAAGGAATTTTGTCTACAAGACAATCCATGGCTATCACATATAATCTAGTTTCTATTCCATATTTGGTTAAGAGTCAGCAGCTATCAAAATCCCATAAAATGATTATAAATGGTATCCATTTATTGTCAGACACTAAATGATGGGAAGCAGTAGTAAGTATCAGTCATGTAGCATTTTATGTGTGCAAAGTGCCTAAGCATCATATTTTATGGCTTGTTCTACATAATAGTGGCGTGGGTGATGGGCTGGAACAGCCTCTCGGTTAGAGTTGGGAAGTGGTAGCAATCACATGCTCATCAGTGTCCTTTTTAAAGGCTATTTGCCTTGGGGTTTGAATAAAGGTCTTTACATTTTTTTTTTAAATTTCTTGCAATTTGCATCCTGCATATTCAGGTTGGTTCAGTTGGTCTTTTTATAATGACGCAGATTCAAAACTCCAACCCTGCTGCGTGCAGGCCACTTCCGTGTGCAGCTGCCAGGAAGAGCCGATGCAGACTTGACCCACCCCTTTTAGCCTGCCTCAGGATCAATAGCTGTTACCACAGTGGCACCGGAATCCCATCTTACCCTTCCCATCACTTTCCTTATCGCTCAAGGGCAGCCAAAGATTCTCTCCGGTCTCCACCCCCTTTTCTCCCAAGAAAGTGATCCTTGGGGTGGTCATGCGTGCTTCTCACCACTGCCTTTTGTCTCAGGTTTCTCGGGGACCACCTCAGTGGGGGAATCACCGCTCTCCCCCCCTCACTATTTTCTCCTGAAAATCTACAGCTAGAGCATGGCTTTGGAGCATCAGGAGTTAAGATCTGATCACGTGGCACTCTTCTGTTTCCTCTTTCTAGCCCTTCAAGTATGTTTTCTTAAGCTTTGGGTTCACCCTGAGGATTTAAAGGGACTAGTCCCCACCCATGAGAACACCGTCTAGTGGGGAAACCTGGAAAGGTCAGCCAGTCACAGCCGTGGGCATTCTGAGTGTACTGGAGGCAATGGAATAGCGGGAGAACGCCTGCCCTGGGTCTCAGGGGTCTTACGGATCCTTAGACCCTTGCAGCCTTACGGCTTGTTTGCATTAGATTGGAAATGACAATGGACTTGGGATAGACTTGGGATCTGAAGAGCCAAGGAAAGTGCCTTAGAATGGAGAATGAGCTACATAGCACTGCCTTCAAGCTCTAGACAGTTAAGGAAAGGGGCATCCTTTGTGTTTGGTCATGACACAAGCCCGTGTCATATCCGGGGCTAAGGACTCCCTTTGGTTCACCTTCAGCAGTACATCTCCTGTCATGTAACAATGTCTGGACAGGGCTCAGACCCAGAGAAAGTCTCAGCCCCTCTCACACAGCCTAAAGGGTCAGGATGATAAATTCCACAGCTAGTCTGAGCGCTGAGGTCAGGGAGGGGGTCAGGAAATGGCTTTTTATTTAATTTGGTGTGTGGCTTTTGCAGGTCATTCGATTGCCTTGAGCTTCTCTGTCTCATTTAACTTATGGGATTTATTACACCTGCCCCACTTACCCAACGGATGATGAATCACATGTATTGTATGTATGTTATGTATGCGAACAGTTTAACGTATACATAAATACAGTCCATGGCTCTGTCTGATGCTTCTGTGTGCTTACTCACTCAGTTTCTAGTTTGGGGGTTCCCATCAACCACAGCAGTGTCTCAAAGTGTCCCCTCTTTGGCCCCTCCCACTATCAGACACCATGCAGAACCCATATTATTTGATTGATAGGCTACTCACATGGCCATGCTGATTTCATTCCAAGAGCTGGTCCATGTTGTCACCTAAAATCATCCAAAAGTTCAAACAACCCCTTCTGCTTTAAGGCTATTAAACCCATGTTCCAAAAGTCTATTCTGAACTCAATATGAGTGGGGCCTCCAGCAGTGGTCCAAAGAGGAACGCTCTAGCTGTGACCAACACAGAACCGAGTTATCACTGTGCCCAATGGCATCTTCCCCAGCAGGGGGATGTCTTTCTCCATACCTGAAGGTAATCTGGCACACCTACGGTGCACACCTGAGGCTATTTCAGCAATAACAGAATCATGTCCCATTCCCCATTCTCCTATATTCTCTTGTCTGTCCTCGGGAAGGGTCAAACATGGAGTTTAAGATAATCAGCTCATGAACACCAACCTTGACCATGCCCTGTCCAAATTTTCTGTCTATTATGTAGGCACTCAGTAAATGTTTCTCGAATAAATGATTAGAGCTTTTAATGTGCTGAATTATGTTCCCCCCTGGAATTCTTATTTTGAAGCCTAAACTCCACTGTCTCTAAATATAATTGTGTTGGAGGATCAGGTCCTTAAAGGGTGAAGTTAAAAATGAGTTAGGGGCCAGTCCTGTATTAGTTACTTTTCTCGTTGCTACAACACAATACTAGATAAAGGCAGCTTGGGGGAGGGCCTATTTTGGCTCACAGTTTGAGGATACAGTGGGTCAGTGTAGAGAAGTCAGGGCAGCAGGCGTCTGAGTCAGCACACCACCTCCATAGTCAGGTGGCAGGGCCACAAACGTCAGAACTGCATGCAAAGCATTGAGCCATTTGTTGAGCAAATGGATGGGCTCAGAGCACAGCTAGTTAATTGGAAAGTCATCTGTGACAGGTGGTAACTGTGGGCGTGGCTTTGGATACCCTTTCCTCAGAGCATCCATTCAGAGAGCAACAAACATGGGTGCTCAGATCACTTTCTCCTCTCTTCAGTCACAAACCCACCCCATGGAATGGCCTCACCCACTTTTTGGGGAGAAGGGTGTCTTCCACCTCTATTAAAACAGTCTTGAAAGTCCTTTACAGACATGCCCAAAGGTTTGACTCCTAAGTAGTTCCAGATCTTGTCAAGTTGATAAAATTAACCATCACAGGCTCTAATCTAAGATGGCAAGTGTCCTTAGAAGGAGAGAGACTAGGAGGCTGACGCATATGGAGTAAAGACCACAGAGGATACAGTGTGTCCAGCCAATGAGCTTGTTGAAACAAGTCTTGTTGACATGCTCAAGTTTCTAGACTCCAGAACTGTGGGGAAATAAAGTTCTGTTGATTAGAATGTGATCTAGTTAAGAACACACGAAATTAGTAACCCTGCTTCAGACCCGCAGGCAATTGCCCTCTGGAAGTTACAGTTCTAACCAGGAAATGAATGACTCGCCCACCACAGGGCTCTGTGGGAACCATTTTTGTGGCTGTCATTTCTTCTTGGATACCATACAGACCCACCAGAAGCACTTGGTAGCAAATGACTGACAGTATAAAAAGCACACACTTTCAGAGCAGGAAGCGGAAGAGCTTCTCTCTGGGTTTTTGTGGGGTCTCTTTGGGTCAAACTAGCCGACGATATTCTTTTTTCCTTTTTAGAGAAACGTGATTTCATTTATGCCGCCAACCTGTGGCCAATCTAGAATAGATTCATGAATTCATTTTCCATTCACATTGTGTCCACCTGATGCTCATCCACTCTCCTGCCTCGTCTCTGTTTGCTTTTGAAGCAATGGCAAAGGTATATGGAAAATTGGAAATGAACCAAGATTTAACAATCAAAAGGAAAAAAATAAATCTAAGTATCCTTGCCTGCGTAGTAGCCTCAGGAGCTGGGACAAAGCTAAGAGTTCACCGGTTAATTATACCATGGTACAGCCTTGAGTTGGATTAACTAGGAGTAATGAGCATCCAACAGGCTGTCGCCAGGAGCCCAGGCACCCAGAGGAAGTGTGTGCACTGAGGAGACATGACACAGACAGACAGCTGCCGAGAGGTCAAGGACTCCACTCTCTCCAGAGCTGCGAGCTCTGCGGGCTTCTCTCCTCCCTCACGGGGGCGGTTGCCGTGTTAGCAGTCTGACGGCCTGCCTTGCAGCCCTGACTAGTGGCCTCAGTCACTAGGTTCTTCTTAGTCCTTCTCTTCATTCATTACCCACAAACCTTACTGAGGATCGGTGTTGAGCGTGGCCACCATAAACTCCAGCCCTCCTCCCAGGTTGGCCGAGGGAAGGATTTTCTGCACCAGTAAGGAGCATGACCCCGAGTTCCTTCCTAGACACTCCTCTCCCACCTCCCCCAGGGGCTCTTCATCTGGATAACTGCGACTCCAAGTTCTGACAGTCCTACAGGATCCCTACTTCTCAATTTACCTGGTCTTAGGGGACACTGTCAGAGTGACCTGAGCCAGCTCAGGGATCTCCCCTGTCCAAAGCCTGCCAGAGCATTTCCAAAGAGCTCAGCCATGCCAGGCTGAAGCCCTGGTTCGGAACAGCACCTAGAGCATGGAACCATTAGTTGAGCAAACAGATGTGCTTAGGGCACTGCTAGTTAATTGGTAACTAGTCAGGCAGGTAACTATGGGGATAGATTTAAATGCTCTTTCCTGAGTGACTCATTTGTACTTTAAATATTGCAAAACAATGCAGAGGTCCAGCTCACCTTGCCCCTCTTTGTCTTAAGAGGCGGTGTCTTTATGGTCACTGTAGACACAGGATCCATTTCTATGGTTTTCCATTGACTCAGTGAGGGTGAAACAGAAAACCATACCTCTCATGAAGGAATAGCATCCACTCACCTCTCTCACCCATAGCTACTGGGGTATTTGACACATAAATGCTAATATCTCTGCAGAAACTAGTTTTGTAAAAATTATATTTACTTTATTCTTACTGTTTTTTGCCAATGGGAGATATCCTGGTATCTTCTGAAATTACTCTGCTTATGGTTACAAACGCAATGTAAAGAATACTGTTTATAAAAATGTACGCACGAGGGTTGGAGAGATAGTTCAGTGATTAAGAGCAGTGGCTGCTCTTGTAGAGGATCAAGTTTGAGTTCCCAGCACCCACATGGCAGCTCACAACCTTTGTAACTCCAGTTCTGGGGGATCCCCCTATGTCTTCTAGCCTCCTTTGGCATTGCACACACATGGTACAGACACATACATGGAAGCAAACACTCATAAAAGAAAAATAAATAAATCTTTTAAAAATTTACACACAAATATATGAGTTGTTATATACATGCATATATATATCCATGTGTAGATATTTAACAAATATATTCAGATATTTAATTTAATACCCATACATATATAAAGAATGAAAGAATATACCTATAGATTAATATTTGGGAATGATGAAAGCAATCTTTTTCATTTAACTGAGTTTTTCATAATAAGTATATGACCAAAAATTAACAGTGTATTTTCTTACTTTTAAAAAACAGATCGTCTATTTCACTTTGGCATACGTCACACACCACTTTTTGGAACAGGAAAACACCACAACTGTCTTCTTGAGACGTGATTGTGCCTTTGACTTTGCTGTTTGCTCTCTGCGTCTGACTCAACCGATTGACCAAGGCAACCTGAAACAGTGGCACAGGGGTCTCCTGTTCCTACCGCACTGTGCCGAAGCCAAAGCTGGGCATGGGCATGGCTGAAGACCGATACCACGCTGTGCGAGCCTTCCTTGGGAAACTGGTCCTGGCACCAGAGCTTCTGGGAAGCCTCCAAAGTCTTATGACCCTGGATCAACAGCCTTGGCACAGCGTCTTTCTCACTTCCTACCTTCTCCTCGGGACAGGATGCCCTGTCTGCCATCTGGCCCTCTTCCTGGCTCCATCTCCTCAGGATGTGCTCTAAGTCACATCCACTTCTCCAAACCAGGGATTGATTTTTCAGAACCTAGGGCACAACAGTCCTCATCCACCTGGGCCTCTGCCCTGTGTCCTGTGTTTGTGGCACCGGCCCAGATGACTGTTATGAAGTTGACTATGGACACCATTGTGTACAGGGACCACCTGTCCAGCTGGTAGACGCCTCCAAAGGGCTCTGAGCTGGTCCTTCCTTAACTAGAAAGATAGATTTCTCCTTCGGGGAGTTTCCCTACTCTGTCTGGAACACATCTTTCAGTCCATAAAACTCTTGCTCATTGTGACCTAGAGAACATAAAGCAAGAACTCCTCTTCCAGACGAATGAGCCATGAATACGCTACCGCATCCTCTCCAGGACACTTGGTTTTATAGCTCTTGCGCTCCTGTGTTTGTATCTTTATGCTCATGTCTAACTCAGGAACCTCTTCCCTAACCTGTCCATTTGAATCTTAGCCATCCTTCAAATCCCCTCTCAGATGTCATCATCCTACAGCTTCCTGTCGCCACCCCGAGTTCACCTTTCCCACTTGTTTGAAAATACGTAATTTGAGTATATGCAAAAACTCGAAAATGACAGCCTCAGACGTAAGGTAATTATGCCCAGGTAGCTGTCAGTCACCCCCCCCCATTCTAATAAAAAGGACAAGATCAGCACTGAAACCCAGGGCTTCATGTTCTTTCTATGACGGAAATGGTGGACTGTGCCACCAGGGTGCCCCCCACCCCAGACACTGCATAGACACACAGAAAAACTGCCTCAGAGTTTCCTCTCAAGAGAGGAAAGAGTAGAAGCTGGAGATAATGCGAAGCTCCATCAGCAACTCTCACGGGTGAGATTCCGTGAGTCTAGACAGAGAGATTTCCCCCACAGGGTAAAGCAAAATATAGCCGGCCACATTGCTTTCCTCAAAATGTGCTGTTGTAGAGGAGAGAGGGCCCTAGGAAAGAGGGTCCTACATTTTCTGGACAGGGATCTAGCTTTGGGCTTTTCTCTCTGTGGGGGGCTGGAGCAGGCACAGGAGGTATTTGTTTTACACAGAGAATTCCAGCATCCCCTGTCTTATGTCTCAGCTCTCCCGCCGTCCAGGAACTGGGCGTCCATTTCTGACACCTGGTAGGCGGCGCTGTCCTTCTGCTCTGTCCTCCAGGAATGTGCTATGGTTCTGTGGTCTCTGTTCTACCTTCCCAGTGTGGAACTGCCACGGGTCTTGACTTTTCTATTGTTCACCATTGTTATTTGAGGGTCACTAAAGAACATGGATGTGTGTTCAATCGGTCGGTTTCATATGGGAGGCCCTTGAGGTTTTAAGAAGACGGATTCCTCAAGTCAATTTACATTAAGGAGATTTCAGTAAAATTATAAAGGGGGTATTTTAACAAAATCATTCCAAATTTGTTTGGAAAACACTATGAAACACCAAATAAGAAAAAGTCAAAGCGTGAGAATTAAGGGGAAATAGACTCTTGAGACTAGATATTAAAACAGGTCATTTTGGCTCCCAAAATAAAAACAAATGCAAACAACAACAACAACTGCCTTGGTTTTAATAGTTCAGTGTTAGTGGATCTGCAAGGTCAAGAAAAACAGATCTAGATCCACAAAGGAACTGACTTAGATGCTGTTTTAGTTAACATCCAGCACTATGACAAACATCTGAGCCAAGCCACCTTCAGGGTGGGGGAGGTTCATCTAGGCTCATGGCTTCAGAGGCGTCAGTCCGAGTCAGTCCGGAGCCACTTGGCTCCACTGTGTCTGGGCCTGTGACGAGGCAGAAGGCCACAGTGGGAAGAAGTACTTGGTAGACAGCAAAGCCTCTCACCTCACGGGATCCAAGGAGCAGAGAGAAGGAAGGACCACAGACAAAATGGACCTTTCAGGAGCATGCTACCAGTGACCTTCACCGCGTCCCAATACCCTATGACTCTATTAGTGGATTAGTCCACTAATGCATTCAGAGCCCTCATAATCCAATAACTCCCAACGGCCTTACCTCTGACCTCTGTTGTACTGAGGACCAAGCCTTCAGCAGGAGATGCTAGGCAACATTTCAGATAAAAAAACATAACAGATGTTCTTTCTAACCGGCTAGAGAAAAAATGAAGAATGATGATGG
Organism: Peromyscus aztecus; assembly: GCA_902168405.1. Taxonomy (NCBI): domain Eukaryota; kingdom Metazoa; phylum Chordata; class Mammalia; order Rodentia; family Cricetidae; genus Peromyscus; species Peromyscus aztecus. The sequence continues at coordinate 35,129 of CABHPQ010001191.1, forward strand.
GAAATGAAGTGAATTGTTTGAAATGAAGAGAAAACTAAGTTCTAGGACTCTTTACGTTGTACTAGGCTGTATAGCAAACAGACCGGATGTGCTTTGCATGCGGCTTATTCTCTGAGGGTCCATAACTCAGTACAGCGATGCTGGAGGTGGTGGGATGTTTTAGAGGCGGAGTCTACCGGCACATTATGGTGACTCCTGGCTCAGTGGTTAAGAGTGCTAACTGCTCTTGCAGAGGACTGGAGTTCAGTTCTCAGCACCCACACTGGGCAGTTTAAAACTTCCTGTAACTCCAACTCCCGGGGATCCAACATCCTCTGAGGGTACTGTACTCATGGGGCCACACATAGAGAGACATACAATTTTTAAAAAAAACATTTTTAAAAAGCCTTTGAGAGATATAGACAAGCCAGATAAAACATCTTAAATGTGTGTGGCATGCCATAGTGTCTGTGCTGGCTAGGTTGTTTGTTTGTTTGTTTGTTTTTGTCAACTTGACACAAGACATAGTCATTTGGGAAGAGGGAGCCTCCACTGAGAAAAATGTCGCCACTAGCTGGGCTGTAGGAAAGTTTGTGGGACATTTCCCTGATTAGTAATTACTCTGGGAAGACCCAGTGTACCGGGAAGTGTGCCATCCCTGGGCTGGCGGTCCTGGGTTCTATAAGAAAGCAGACTGAACAAGCCATGAGGAGCAAGCCAGTAAGCAGCACCCCTCCATGGTTCCTGCCTCCAGTTCCTACCTCCAGGTTCCTGCCTTGAGTTCCTTCCATGGACTATGTTCTAGATATATAATCTAGATATATATAATCCAAACCAACCCTTTCTTCCCCAACTTGCTTTTAGACATGATGTTTTATCATAGCAATAGAAAGAAAACTAAGACAGCATATAAAGACCATTTCTACAATTATTAAGAAAAATATGAACACTCTCAGGGGAACAAGACTAAAGATGTGAAAATACAATTTACAAACATGAGAAATAGAAATTACTGATACACAAGGAACCATGTTCAACTTCTCCAATAATGAGAGAAACAAAAAATGCAAGGTTGTTGTTGTTGTTGTTGTTGTTGTTGTTGTTGCTGTTTTTGAGATAGTGTCAAACCATACAGTCCCGGCTGGCCTGGAACTTTCTATAAAGATCATATTGGCCTCAAGCTCACAGAGGCCAGCCTGCCTTTGTTTTCTGAAAGCTGGGATTAAAGGCATGCACCACCAGGCCCCACCAGGGTACCTTTTCAAAAATGTGTTTTGCCTGCGTGGAAGGATGTGCATCACATTTGATACCCGAAGAGGGTGTCGGATTACCTTCAACTGGAGTTATATGATGGTTGTGAGCCACTATACCAGTGCTAAGAATCGAACCCAGGCCCTCTGGAAGAACAACAAGTGCTCTTAACCACTGAGCCATCCCTCCAGTATCATTTTAAACTATCAAAATGGGGGATATTAGGGAATGACTGGCTCGTGGGGGCATTGACTAGGGAATAATAATTTCCCAGGTTGTAGACAAAACACTTGGGCAACTTCATTCATTGTTGATGTGTTTGTAAATTCCTACAGCTGGTTTTTTATTGTTGTTGTTTTTGGTTTTGACAGAATTTGGTCACTTTTACTTTTAAAAATCCTTAAAGTACAGATCATTCCCTACTAGCCACGAAGCTGGCTTCTGAGTCCTGATAAACTCACAGTACACTGAAAAAATATTGCAAATCAAGAATTCGTCCAAGACACTTGACCAGCAGTACCTCGAGGCTCGGCCACACTGCAGCCTCAGCCATTCGTATTTGACAGCATGGGCTGACCCGGAACTGAACTTGCTGCCGCCACCCAGAACAGCAAGATAACCATGTCACAGTCACCAGCCCACAGAACAATCAAAACTCAGAATTCAGAAGTGCACTTGGAACTGAATACATATTGTTTCCGTACCACCATAAAGTCCAAAACTGAAACCAAACTGCAGTAAGTTGGGAACCATCTACATGTCTCTTAGCCTACCAAACAAACATCTAGGAAATTCTAGTAAAAGAAAGATGTACACAAAAATGTGTGTACCAAGTGAGCTCCATGTGCAGTGATACTGTAATACCTAATAACTTCAGTCACTATGATTCCAGTAAGAATCTGTTAAATTAATTGATTTGTGTTCTAATGATGAACTACTTTATACCCATAAGATAATTTTAAATAATGTTAAACAACTTCAGTAATTTTTCTTTTTCAATACTGGAGATTTAATCTAGGGCCTTACACACGCTAGTCAAGGGTTCTACTGCTGAACTACATCCCAGCCTGACCCAAGGTAAAAGGATATGTTTCAATGCACATAGTTTAATGATAATTTTGAAAAACAAGTCCATGTTTAAAAAAATATATCTAGACCACACATTAACAGTGATTACCTTTTGGTGGTAGCACATGGGTGATTCAGTTTTGCTCTCCTACATTTTGTATATTTTACAAATTGCTCACAAAAACATGCATCGACTTTATAAACAGAAAACCTACCATATTGCATAAAATTATTTTCATAACTGGATTCCTTGAGGACATTCACGATCACACACATCACCCACCCACTGTTACTCCTGCAGCCTGCCGGCCAGCTGATACTTTTGGAGTAGCAGCTCATGCGGAAGTACTCACTTGTTAACAGGCCCCTTCCTGGGGTTCCTTTACTTGTTTTTCTTTTCTAAGGATTCCACAGCATACTTTAGAAATACTGAATTTCATCTAAAATCCATTTTTTCGTCTGTGTAAGAGCAATATTGCTGTCTACTTTGCAGAGGGAAGAGGGAGGAGAGAAAGAGGGGCGGGGTGGAGGGGTCTAGAAAGGGTTAATTTCCAGCAGTGTAGGCCACCTGTTCCACATCTGCCACATGGCCTTCATTTCAGAGGCCTCTGAAGCCCACGGGCTCAGGAAAGGGATTCTGTGTCACAGTGGATAGATACACAAAGGCAGAGCCAATGCAAATAGGAAATTCCCGGTCCGCAGATAAACATTTCTTCAACAACCCAGACAATGAAATGGGTGATAGCCTTTTCCAACAGGACTTCTTCTCTCTTTGTAATTATGTTTTTATTGACTTTTCAAAGGAAATGAAAAAGACTAACATATAATTGGCTAAAAGAAATCGAGGTAATAAAGCAAGCTAGGAACTGTCTGGAGGAAATGCATATCTAAGGTGCAATGCCTGTAATAGGAAAATCTATTATATTGTGTTGAGATTATGTAATTACCTGCACATGCTGCTTTGGCTGTGGGTGAGAGCGCACTGCTGGGACGCCCAGTGTTCTGAGGAGGGCCAGGCACTTTTCCAAATGAGTCTATCTTCCTGTATTGTGAAGTCTAAATTTCAAAAGCCCTTAGAAATGTTGAATTTTGACTTTTGCATGAAAGACCTCAGGAGCAGGTTAGTGGTGTGTATGTGTCAGGGGCGGGGGG
>CABHPQ010001193.1:0-14059 GCA_902168405.1 Peromyscus aztecus
ATCCCTTGTAGCCCTTGTTGTTTTCCATGCCTTGATGTTCTGATCATTGAAATTACGGGATTTAATTACTGTTACATTTCCATTTTATTTTATGGTTTCTTGAAGTGTAGCTTATGAGTGCTGTTAGAGATTCCATATACATGATGGTTTTATACTAGGGTGCATTAAGTATATCTGTGACAGCTGAGTGTGTTTTCCATTTCAGGATCCACTGGTGACGTTGTGCTGACCCAGTCTCCAGCTTCTATGCCTGTGTCTCTAGGGCAGAGGGCCACCATCTCCTGCAGGGCCAGCAAGAGTGTCACTTCATCTGGCTATAGTTATATGCACTGGCACCAACAGAAACAAGGGCATTCCCCCAAACTCCTCATCTATATAGCATCCAACCTAGCATCTGGGATCCATGCCAGGTTCAGTGGCAGTGGATCTGGGACAGACTTCACCCTCACCATCCATCCTGTGGAGGCTGATGATGTTGCAACCTATTACTGTCAGCAGAGTAAGGAGCTTCCTCCCACAGTGCTCCAGGGCTAAACAAAAACCTCCTGGGGTTGCTGCTCACTGAAGCTCAGTGTCTGAGCTGTGTCTTTCCCCAGTATATCTCAACCATTTGATTTTTACAAATCTTGTTGTAAAAAGGGTGAAGCTGTGAAACAGATTTCTTAAACTAATGTGTGTGTTTGTCTAAACATGGATGCTTTATACTTTTTCAATTTTCTTCCTAAATAAAAAAAATACTATTTTCAAAGCATCTTTTTTATGTTCAATAGATTGACTACACAATTATTTAAAATTTACTGGAAACTTCCCTCAGTCTCTTAATAAGAGCCTTGAATAGTGAAGATTGTTAGTTGTCTTAAAGACACAAGCTGACATTTTTCACCTTAATGTCACATTTGCACTTCTATTTGCTTGAGATTTCAAAGTCCCTCTTCCAAGAATCACACACTTCTGCCTCCTGCAGCTGATTTACTGCTTAGCTTCTGGTCTGCATCTCTGTGTCTCACAGATGCTCATCCACAGTCTTAGACACATTAGCTGTTCTTTTCTCCTCATCGAAAACTCACATCTATCTCTATACTTCTTCCACAATGTGGCCACATTCTCTTCTTGCCTGCTTTTGATTTTTGCTATCTTCTTAGATGGAGGAGTACAAAGTCTCACTATGTATCCTGAGCTGATCTGGAAATCACTATCTAGCACACAGTGACCCTGAACCTGCAACCTACCAGCCTCTTTACCATGACTGCTAAACTACATGACATCATGCTCTGGACCTTTTCATATTCTAGTTATTATCCCATTGCTGGTGAATAAACTCTAGAGGCCCACGAGTGTAAGGCATGGTCATGGAAACTTTACTTCATAGAAACCCTTCACTTCTTCATGAACCGTCTTTGGGCCTTTGTATCCTCCCCATGTGGAGTGAGAATGCTCAACAAAATGATTCTTAGCAACATTTGCAAACCTTTGAGTTCTTCAAGTTTACAGTCCTATCACAGGATAGTGAAACTGTATTGTATGACTTTCCTAGTGCTGCACAAAAAGTTATCACAAACTCTGTGACGTATGAGCTCAACACCTATAATCTGAGTAGGGAATGTCTCAGTCCCCTCCTCAGGCTCTCACAGGCTATAGTCAAGGTGTTGTCAAGGCTGCGTTCTCATCTGGGTACTCAAAAACATCTCATTGCAAGACTAGTGAGGTTGTTGTACAAAGTGTTTTTTTTTTTTTAATTTGGTTTCACTAAGTTTCCCAAGATAACCTTGACTTCCCAAATGTCCTAACCCAACAAATCATGTGAAGGGATTAGAAGCCTGATCCACCCTGCCCAATGGCTGTCACAGTTACTGATGGGACAGGCAATAAGGAAAACATCAAGGATATAGAAGATTTCAAGTGTACTACTAATCAGCCTGGACCAAGAGAAGTTGGCTGAACTCCATCCTCAAACACAGAAAAATAAGTATTGTATTCACATGCACAATGAGTCTTTTCTGAAACAAAACCACATATTGAGCCTCAGAGAAAAATTCAACATGTTTATGGTGATTTCCATTTTTATTATAGCTGTACAAATTTCTTTTTATTATCCGTTCATCTGTTGATAGACACTGGGTTGTTTTAAATTCTTACTTTTGTGAATAGTGCAGCAATAAACATGGGTGTGGAAGTAAGTATATCTATTTTATGAAGATTTACATTTGTTCGGGAATATACCTAGTGCAGGAGTAGCTATATCATATTGTATTTTATTGTTTTCTTGTGGACCTCCATCCTGAAGTTCACAGTGACTGTACCAGTGTATATTCCCTCCACCACCTTATACTGCTTTCACTTTTTGTTCTGTTTGTCCATCATTTATAGTAACTTTAATGAAATCCTTTTAATTCATTATCCAAATGAAGTGATTTTTGTGTTTTTGCTTTGTTTTCTATCTCACTGCCAAAAATGAGAAGAATCCACAAGCCACAAAAGATCATGTAGAAGTCACTAACCAACTTCAGAAGAACATGATTTATTGATACCTTGGAACTTCCCTTACCTTAAATCGTATCTATTTATTTAGAAGAGATTCTGTTTATTCTTCTGCTTCATATTTCCATACTCAGGATGGTGGAGCTGAAACCATCATTAAGGTTTTGTATGGAAGAAACTGTGTTTCCCATGGTGTACAGAACTCTCCTGTAACTCTCCTGTAACTTGTTGGTGTATTTTTCTTCCTCTCACACAATTTCAGGCAATTTTCTATGATGTTGCAATGATAAGTAACATGTGATAGCAGTTGGACCATCTAAGCAGGGAGGTTTGCATTTTAGACTACAGTACTGTATGTAGTGATTGAGTGCCTTTTACAACTTAATAAATGACAACATCCTTATCCTCTATTTTGCTAATTTTTCAGGATGAAATATGACTTCTCTGGGCCTTCATTCACAGTGGTGTCCATGGAAGAGGGTGCTGTGTTCCATGAGCTCAAGGTCATCATCAGACTTCCTGGCTCCTAAGATGGGGTTAAATTAATCTGTGTAGTTTTCAGCCAGTAGGTTTGTAGTTAGTTCACTTTTAATCCCAGCCCAAGGAATCTAATATACCAGGACAGTGTGGAAACCGGATTTGTGGGAAAACCAGTAACTAAGGACTGCCAGCTTTTCCCTTTATGTGTAAAAGAACACGGGAATTTTGTCCTTTTTGTCCCCATGCTCTCCCCTTACACACTGTGAGAAGCACCTGATTAACTGCAGGAGTCTTTGGATTTGTAAGACCCCAGTCTCCATGTGCCCAACCTGAATGAGCAGCAGTAAATGACATGAAGCACAAGCTGAGCTCACTGCAGCTGTCACAAAGCAAATTACAGAGTTTAGCAAAGATCGAGAACACATGACAACTTGTTAGACAGTAACTGGGGCAGATACTCATCTGTCAAATTCTTGACCTTGAGATTGGGAACTTCCTTAATCCATATACTACTTTCTCTCTTATGATGGGCTGTTTGTAGTTTACAGAGGAGATCTAAATATCCTTATCAGAAATAATTTAACATTTTGTGCATGAAAAGTAGATGTATGAAATTATATAATTAATGCAAAATAAAGGGAAGTGCATGTTCCTTAAGTGCCTATGTAATTTTTAATAATATTCTTGGCTTAATGCTAAAACTCTAACATCAGATAACTACTTTGCTTTGCATATCAAATGCCATGAGCTGCTTTGTAACTACTTGACTAATAACACACATTTTGAAAGATTACCTCCATGATAGATTAGACTGGCTTAGAAATTGTACCCCAGGCTGCCCTCCAAGCCATGATGCTCCTGATTCTGTCTCCCCAGTTCTGGGATTCCAGATGTGAATCTCAACTCCTTGCCATGATATTTTTATTTATTTTTTTTCTGTTTTTGTACTTTAAACATAATACTGAGTTTATAATTTACTTCTTATATATACTTTCAGAGTTCACTAATCTAAATCCAGGCAGGATCTCTGATTTCCGTTGTAGCTATTGATTTCATTCTTATGCAAACATTATCCCCCTTTGGATGGCAACAATCTCTGATGTTGTCTGTTGCTCTTCATAAAATTATAACTTGATTTAGGATGACTGCACTCCCTTCTGGAGAGATTTTTACCTGTTCAGTCTGTTAGCAAGACCATTTCAACCCAGTTTAAGTACTGCTAATTTGTAAATTATCCTAGAATATTTCTGGAATAAACACTCTTGTCAATGTTGGGCCACAGCCATGATGTCTTGGGAAAAAAACCCAGTTTCTTTTATTTCCCTTCCATTTCCCAAACTTTTGAGCCCTCTTTCCGTCCCCTGAAGTTGTGAGGAGGATACTTGTTAGTCTTGGCAGTTTTACCTTTGCTTTGAGATTAAAATTTATCTGATCCCAGAATTAAATTAAATTTCCCCAGGACTTCCACAGAGTGAATTCTCAGCTTCTCTTTGTATTTCTATCCAATGTTGATCCCGGAAACTGGAGCCCAAATGTCTGAGGAACTGTTCATTTTCCTCAGTATAGGAGTTTTAACAGCCCCCCTCTTTCTCCCCTACACCCTTATTTTCTTTTATTGCATGTTTTCTTACTTTTGCTTTTGTGATATTTTCAGCATATCTTATCATTTCCCTAGGACTGACAATCTGAGATAGCTCTCTTCACATTTCTGCAAAAGTCACCTGATTTAACTGTGTCTTGGATTTTAATCCACAGCTGCTATTAGAGCACCTAGTAGATTTCTCTTGGAAAGCTATAAATGGATCCCTTTCAGTGATTGCTCATGCTCTCTGCGATGGTATGTTTGTCTGTTGATTGACACCAGCCACTCTCACACAAACTCCCCAGGCATTTGATTTTGTATTTGCTGACTGCTTTGCATGGGCCCCTCCAGCCCAGCCCAGCTGCTCAGAGTTTATGAACCAGGCCTTTGCGGTTAGAACCGATCAGCATCAGACAGCAGGAGGAGCAAGATGGAGTCCCAGACCCAGGTCCTCATGTCCCTGCTGCTCTGGGTGTCTGGTGAGAATTTCAAAACTATTATAATCATTTCATAATAACTTCTTTGTATATAAGATATTCATAATGTATGCCAGGGTGCAGTATTTTTCACATAACAATACTCTAACAATATGATATTACAAGAACACTAAAAGACAAATTTCAACTGTCACATTATAATCTGTGTTTGTATCTGTATGTATTTTCCTTGTCTATTCTTGATTTCAGGTGCCTGTGCAGATATTGTGATGACCCAGTCTCCATCCTCCCTGGCTGTGTCAGCAGGAGAGAAGGTCACCATCAACTGCAAGTCCAGTCAGAGTCTTTTAGACAGTGATGACCAGAAGAACTACTTGTACTGGTACCAGCAGAAACCAGGGCAGTCCCCTAAACTGCTGATCTACTATGCATCCACTCGGTACACTGGGGTCCCTGATCCCTTCACAGGCAGTGGATCCGAGACAGATTTCACTCTTACCATCAACAGTGTCCAGGCTGAAGACCTAGCAGATTATTACTGTATGCAAGGTTATGATACTCCTCCCATAGTACTTCAGCCTCCAACAAAAACCTCCTCTGAGAGTCTCACCAGCTGCCTGCACCACACACAGCCCTGGACCTGTACACTTCCCCCTTCTATCTGAGAGCCCGTGTGTCTTAAACAATGATGAAAAATTCTGCAGAGTACAGTAAAGATAATAGGTTCAATGTCTCTTATGTCCTTCAATATGGAAAAACCTTTATACAAAAATGTAAAAAAAGAACCCAGTATTATGTTTCTATTCCTTCTGTAGCACATTACTACAAGCTCTGTTACTTCAATATTAGAGATCTATCTTGTTATAGTCCTGGAGTTCTAGAATCCAACATAAGACTCTATGGGCTGAACTGATAATGATGGCAAACTGTATTTCAGTTTTGACCTCTAGGAAACGTTTCTTGCTTTTTCTGTCTTCTGGAGGACTTTCTTACTTCTTTACTGCTCTACATTTCTTTAGTTTTTTCCCTTTCTTTTTCATAAATTCTTTTACTTTTTATTACATTTTAATTAATTACATTTTTGTACATGCATGTGTATGTGTATACATGTATGTACATGCACAAGTGCCATGGCAGAGGTCAAAGGACAATTTGGACTTGATTCTCTTTTATCCATTTTGATTCTGAGGATCAAACTCAGGTCTGACATCAGACTTTGTGGCAAGTGTCTTTGCCCTCTGAGCCATCTTCAAGCACATTAAATTTCTTTATTAATGTGTATTCATTCCATACAAACACTACAAAAGCAACGTCTTTCAAGTATATCATATATTCGACCACATCCACTAACCTTCCCCATTTCCCCTTCCCTTCCATGCTGTTACCTTTTGTTTTTTAACCTTGAATTGGGAGCTAGTAAAGGCGGAACCATTTCAGTCTTTATCTGTTGGGGAATGCCCATAATGGCAAAGGTAGAGATAATAATTATACCTGAAGAAAAGTGTTAGAGTTCAAATGAAAATCAAAAGATTAAGAGATTAGTTTCAATGGAATATATTCCCTTATTTTTTTGTTTTCCTCTGTCCCATACCATGTGGCTCTTTTGATAGGAGACAAAGATTTTGGATTTTAACAAGTGTGCCTGGGTTTAGAAGAGAGAGCCATGTTCTAACCCCTAAGTAAGCTTTAATTAATTTTAATTGAATTGGTACCACATAAAGACCATTTGCCACTTATGTCTGTAGAGGGCAGCAGAGACAAGCATTTAGGAGTTTGCCATGGGTGGGCCAGCCACAAGGTGGGAAGAAAAGAAGGAGTGACTCCTTGGCTCTGGTGCCCAGGGCCCACATCAGGTAGTTGTCAGGCAGGAAGGGGCAGGTGCTTGGGCAAGACAGTGGCATGGGTGCTGGCACTAGTCTGGGCCTCCAAGCTGGGATATCAGGCCAGTCAGCGGGAGGTGGCTCATACCACTTGGCCAATTTACTCTTTTGCTTTGGAGAATTTATCTTGTGACCCATGCTTTTTCTTCAGATGTTTCATTTGTCCAGTGGTCTCCAGATTCATTAGTTGTATACTTTTATTCTCCTGGAAAGATAAAAGCATAATCCTGCCCCAACACTAACTCGGAGGGGAGGGGGTCCTTTTTGGCAGGTTATATCTTTCCTAGGGCAAAATGATTTTTTGCTACAAAAAAGTATTATCTTGTGTTATGACTTTTTTGGCTTTAGTATTTTCTTTGACTGACTAATCCATTTCTTCTATTGTATCCTGTACACCAGAGATCCTCTCTTCCACCTCTTGTATTCTGTTGGTTATGTTTGCATCCGTGTTTCCTGTTGATTTATTCAGATTTTCTATTTCCAGCATTCCCTCTGTTTGTGTCTTCTTCATTGTTTCTATTTCCCTTTTCACGTCTTGAACTGTTTCCCTCACCTGTTTAATTGCTTTTTCATGGTTTTCTTTAAGGGATTTATTGCTTTCTTCCAATTTATTTGTCTTTTCCTCTATTTCTTCCAATTTTTTGTTTGTCTTTTTCTCAATTTCTTCATTGATTTCTTCCACTTTTTTGTTTATATTTTCCTCCATTTCATTTTTCATTTTTTCTTGAAAAGCCTCTAGCATCTTCATGATGCTATTCTTAAGGTCACTTTCTTCTGCTTCTACTACCTTCTGATGTTCAGGTCTTGCTGTTTGGGGAGGGCTAGGTTCTGGTGATGCTGTATTGCTCTTTATGTTGTTGTATGTACTTCTGCCTTGATGTCTGCCCATCTCCTCCTCTAATGGGTATAAGAGGTGCCTGTGTCTGAGTGAGTTGTTGTTGGTCCACTCTGTGTTTGTTGTGTCTGTGTCTCAGGGGGACCTTCTGGGTCTAATCTTAGCTCTTGGTCTAATTGGAACAGGCAGCCTCTGTGTCTCAGGGAGCTGCTCTAGGGTCAACACAAGCTAGTTGATTCTGTGAGTCACAGATGCTTTCTTGGTCTTCTCAGGACTCTTGGTCCAGCCAGAGCTGACTGATTCTGTTTCAGGAAGCCTCTCTTGGTCCAATGAAAGGTGGCAGATTCTGCTTCTCAGAAAGCAACTCTTGGTCTAATGAGAGCTGGCAGATTTGTTGTCTCCTGAGGTTACTCTTGGTCCAATGACAGCCCTTTGTCCAATGAGAGCTCTCTCTCTAGGCCCGATGAGAGATCTCTTGGTCCAAATAGCGCTGGAGGTTGGTTTCCAAGCCCCAGGAAGTGGCTGGGGTCTCAGGCAGATGGGAATGGGGGCAGGTCATGTAGATTGCAGGGTCTGTCGCTGAGGGGTCTTGGTGAACAGGGAACCTTCCCTCAGGACCCCTGCCTGCTGGATGGCAACTAGGGCCGAGTTAGGCAGATGTTCCCGGGGAAGGGATGGGGCCCACATGATAGAACTCTCATCCATTGTCTGATGGAAGCAGATGCAGAGACCCATGGCAGTGCCCCAGGTGGAGCTCCGGGAGCCCAATCGGCGAGAGAGAAGGGATTTCACAAGTGAGAGATGTTGAGACCATGATTGGAAAAAGCAAAGGGACAAGTAGCAAAACTAGTGGAAACGCACGAACTGTGAATCAATGGCTGAGGAGCCCCCATGGAACTGGACCAGGCCCTCTGGATAAGTGGGACAGTTGATTAGTTTGAACTGTTTGGGAGGCCCCCAGGCAGTGGAGCCAGGACCTGTCCTTGGTGCATGGGCTGGTTTTTTGGAGCCTGGGGCCTATGCTAGGACACTTTGCTCAGCCTTGGTGTAGGGAGGAGGGGACTGGACCTGCCTCAGCTGAGTTTCCTCTGAGATAGAAACATTTCATACTATAGGGAAGCTCCAAGGAGTTCCTGAAACTGACCAGATTCACTAGGCTCCTCCCTTCCAGAATACATAAAGCTGCAACAAAGACTCTCAGACAAGTCAAACTCCAAAGACATTCTCATACTAGACATGAAGATACAGAGTTGGGAATTTGGCCAGCTGGTTTTTGTCTTGCTTTGATCCAGTATTCTTTTCTATGCTTCCTTCCCTATTGTGGGATGTTCTGTATGGCAAATATGTTAATAAATAAAACACTGATTGGCCAGTAGCCAGACAGGAAGTGTAGGCGGGACTAACAGAGAGGAGAATTAAGGGAACAGGAAGGGAAGGAGGGGACTGCCTGCAGCCACCGCCAGGACTAGGAAGATGTAAGGTACCAGTAAGTCATGAGCCACGTGGCAAAGTACAGATTAATAGAAATGGGCTGAATGTAAGAGTAAAAGCTAGACAATGATAGGCCTGAGCTAATGGCCAAGCAGTTTAAATAATATAAGTGTATGTATGTTTATTTTATAAGTGGGCTAAGGGACTGCCGGGAATTGGCAGGACCTGGAGAGAAAACTCTCCAGCTACACTTCCCTGCATTTTGGAATGGTAAAGTATATCCTGTGCCATTATATGTTGGAAGCATGTGATCTACTTTTTGATTTTGATTTTACAGATTACAGTTAAGAGACTGCATGACTCTTAGAAGAGATTTTAAGTTTTTAAACAATGCTGAGACTGTTATAAACTATGGGGACTTTTGAAGTTAGACTAAATGTATTTTGTATTATGACATTGTTAAAGGTTTATGGAGCAGGAAGTGGAATGTGGTAGTTCGAATGTATTTGGCTGCCATAATTTCATAGGGAATGGCAGTATTATGAGGTGTGGCTTTGTTGGAATGGATATGGCCCTGTTGGAGGAAGTGTGTCACTGTGGGGGCAAACTTTGAGGTTTCATATGCTCAGGATACTTGCCCAGTGTGTCAGACTTCCTGTTGCCTACAAGATGTAGCACTTTCAGCTCCAGCACCACATCTACCTGCAGGCTGCCATGCTCACTGCTATGATGATAATGGACTAAATCTCTGAAACTGTAGTGAGCTACCCCAATTAATTAATTTTTTTAATAAGAGTTGCTGTAGTCATGGTATCTCTTCACGCAATAAAAACACAAACTAAGATACTAGGAGACAAAATCTCACAGTGAACTCCCTGATCCTCTGGCTCTTATAAAGTCTCCCCAATATTCCCTGAGCCTTAGTTATGAGAGAGTTTTGTAGATGTGTCTATTGGGATTAGACTACACAACTCCACATTTTGTTCTGTTGTGGTTTTCTGTAACCGTTTCAATATGTTGCAAAGAGAAATTCTCTTTTTGAGTGGTGAGGACTACAGTTTTCTGTAGTATGAGGACAAATGATTTACAGTGTAGTTGGGGATTATGCTAATTTTATAAAGTAGAATGTTTAGATTCTCTTCCAAGATCCAGGACTTCACTAGCACTGGGTAGTTGGCTAGGCTTCTGGTACCAGACACCATTTCCCTCTTGTTGAGTAGGTCTTTAAGTTTAATTAGAAAGGTTTTGGTTATCATCAAGGTATAAATATTGTGTTAGTTAGGACTTTATTACTGTGAAAAGACTCCATGACAATGGCAACTCTGAAAAAGGAAACTAGTTAATTGGAACTGGCTTCCAGTTTCAGAGATTTAGTCAATTATCATCGTGGCCAGAATCATGGAGGCATGCAGGCAGACATGGTGATAGAGAAAGGGCTGAGAGTTCTACATCTTGATCTGCTGTCAGCAGAAGAAAACTGTGAGCCACACTGGGTATAGCTTGAGCACATGAGACCTCAAAGCTTGCCCCCACAGTGACACACTTTCTCCAACAAGAACACACATCCTAATAGTTCCACTCCCTATGGGCCAGGTATTCAATCATATGAGTCTATTGGGGGCATTCCTATTAAAACCACCCCACATGCCACTCCTGCCCTCTTAGGGTTATTGTTAAATGCTGATCCTTGTGGTTCATAGGTGTAATATCTTGGTACAGTCTTTGGATGCTTACATGGTGCCTTCTGGTTATCATGAAAGATCTTCCTCCTGAGGAGTCATCCAGGCCGTATCCACCGCTGAGACCTGTCTAAAGTGCATGGTGTCTGAATTGCAATATCATCTGTGAAATTTTTAGTGCAAACTTGGGCATATGGGTCTCTAAAGTAGTCATAGATGACAAGCATTCACTAATAACAAAATATAAGAAAATTTGTTTTAAAGTCATTTTATTATCATATAATTTTACTATTTATTAAAGATGAAAACAAATCTTCATGTTAGTGACATGGGTGTGCTTGCTTACTTTTACAAAAGAAGTCAATCGTCTCTGAATAATTAATTTCATATAATGTAGCACAATTTCAACATATTTCATAACAATCAATGCTGAGATTTCTACTTCACATAAATGCTGTGGGATGTTGTTCATAAATACAATACAGAAAATGGTAGAAATAAGTTTAGGGGTATTTTAGGAATTTTTGGAAATTCTGTCTCTAATTCCAAGCTAAAATTCATTTGACCAATTTTCATGTACCTCATATCAGCAAATGAACCTCAACATATACAGCTAAAAATTCTAACACTATAAAATCCAAAAATATGTGAAATTGATACTTATATGGTGAAGAATCATGGTAGGCAACTAAATTACTATGTTTTAATCAGAGCAGAAAACCTTTTATATGCAGGGAAAACACTATAATGCATAAAATCACATCCAATGATCTAAAATCTGAGCTAAGGTCTCAGTTGCAGTGATATATGTTGAATCAGCATGCACAGTGCGAAGTGTGCATGTTTTGTGTCCAGAATCAAGGTTTTAGTTAATTCCAATGGTGCAACAGAGGTCCGTACTGCCAGAAACATCTCAAATTCACTCTCTATCTGCTTTTCAATTGATTTTTGGTTGTTGTGAATTCAGAACCTCTTACTGTTGACAATTTTTTTCTTGTCCTACAGGGTCCTGGATCCTGGACGCTGGAGGTAGACCGAGACGCGGAGTTTTCCAGAGAACACCACTGAACTGCACTACACCTTTCCAGGACCCTGTAACCTATCCCTTTACTTGTAAGTTACCCCACAAAATAAACCTCCCTTTTAACTACGTGGAGTTGCCTTAATACTAAAACCAATAATTCATCATTTTGTGGTTCTGGAATCCAGAAGCCAAACACAGGCCTGAAGTTAATATTTTGGCAGCCTAGAATTCCATCTGAAGGAGTAATTAATTAATTTTTAAGTGCATGGGTGTTCTGCCTGTAATAATGTCTTGTACCTTGTGCAGTGCCAGCAGAACCCAGAAAGAGAATTGGGTCCCCTGGAAATGGAGTTACAAATAGCAGTGAACTGCCATTTGGGTGCTGGGAATTGAGCTCGAGTACTCAGGAAGAGGAACCAGCACTCTTAACTGCTGAGACATCACTCCAGTCCCTACATTTCTATATGTAGTGTAGTGGAGGCATGGGAAGGTGATAGACCTTTTTTTTTGTCTTCCAGATCTTTGTGGGTGCCTCACTCTCAGCATTGTGACTATTCTTCTCCACTTTTTATTTAGTTTCATAAAAATTTTGGCTTCAATCTATCTCTTTTCTTAAAAGTCTTTCAATTCCTTTGAAATGTTGCATGCATTTTGAAAAACTCTTCACCCATTTGTCCTCCTCTTACCCTTCCCCGTTTTCTGCATCCTACTTGGTTCATTCTTTCTCTGGTTTTGCTTCTACTTTCCTTCCCCCCACTTCCTTACAAAAACACATATACATATAAGAATTTATATTTCTATACAATCTAGGGTTTACAAATTAGACTTAAGGTGATATATACATTTTTTCAACAGCATTTTTACTTTCTCCCCTTCTTTCATGGCTACATTCCCTTCTCATGTCTTGCCATTGAACTGTGAAGACTGAGAATATTCACTGTCCTAATGGTGGATCTAATTTGGTGTCACTGTGATGTATTTTCCAGTCTTTATATCTTTAAATAATTAATAGAATTAATGTGAGTTCCTGCCCTGGCTTCCTTCAATGATGAACTATTACTTGAAATAGTAAGACAAATAAATTTGACAATCCTTTCAAGTTGCTTTTGGTCATATTTCACTGCAGCAAGAGTTAACTCAAACTAAGACACCTTCATTCCTCTACTTTTCTCTGTTCCATATTTTGTTTCCCACAAGTTTCCTTCCCTCTTCTAATTTGCCTTTATAACTCCCCTACACATGTAATTATGTTAAAAAAAATCTAAGATTTATAAATGAGAGAACACATGTAATGGTTTTGTTTCTACTCCATATGTCTGCCCCCTGCTTCTTCTTCATGGATCACATATCACTCTAAACTCTACCTATGTGTTCTCTGACGTGGAAACCCAAAAACTTCACTCCATACTAAAGAAATATGACTTTGTGTTGATAGACTCTACCTTCAAGAAATTTATCTCATATTTATGAGTAAATTTAATGTTTATGAAGCAGAAATCCAAGACCGCATATAAACAGTATGCTAACAAATACTATCTAGGTATTCTTTAAAACAAATTGAGCTAGTAGTTTGGGAGTCAACAGATACAACAGGGAATTACAGTCTTATAGACCACATACAATTGTTTGTGCTTAGTGTGTGCCTCTTTACAATTATAATATCCTCTTGATAAATGGTCCTTTTTATTAGTCATCTTTTGTTGTGATAAAACACCATGACCAAGGTAACTTATAAAGAAAGGGTTCATTTGGGCTTTCTGAGGATTAGAGTCCATGAGGTCAGAATGGAGGCAGCAGACATGGTAGCTGGAGCAGAAACTGAGGGCTCATGTCTAAAACTGCATGCATGTATATATGTACATATGTATGTGTACTGTGTGTGTACCATAACTGGAACTGTGGATGGCTAAGAACTATTTTGTGAATGCTTGAAATCATACCTGAGTCCTCTACAAGAACAACAAGTGCTCTTAACTACTGAGTTTACTATCCACTTCAAACCTTCCTTTTTTTAAAAAAAATTTCATCTTCTTTATCTTCTCCATTCCCTCTTTCTTCTCAACATTTTTCTTTCCTCCCCAATACAAACTTCCTACTCTTTTAACCATCTTCTTCTTCCTCCCCCTCCCCTTCCTTTCCCCTTGTTTTCTTCCTTTCTTCTTTTCCACTTCCAATCTTTCTTTCTTTTTCTTTTTCTCTCTTTCTCTTTCTTCCTTCCTTCCTCCCTCCCTCT
>CABHPQ010001193.1:14069-34764 GCA_902168405.1 Peromyscus aztecus
TTCTTTCTTTCTTTCTTTCTTTCTTTCTTTCTTTCTTTCTTTCTTTCCTTCTTCTCCATCATGTTTATTGTTTCATTAGGTTTGTAATCAAAGGTAGTTCTCTTATTATTAAACTTGCTGTCCTGAAAATATTTAGACATTAGTGGTTTGAGAGCAATATGTTGGTTCTTTTGCTTCTATGTTAATTCCCTTCCCAGTAATTGCTTGCTCTCTTTGTTGGTATTTTTAACTGTTAATATAAGCTGGATACTCTCACACCCCACTGGCCAAGCAATTTACTTCCTTATTTGATGGTTTGATGGTTGCTTTGCATAGGTCCCTACAGGCCGGCCCAGCTGCCCATGTTTTATAAACCAGGCCTTTTCAGTGAGAACTGAAATGCATCAAAGAGTGAAGGTTGTCAAGATGGAGTTACAGACCCATGTCTTCATATTTCTGCTCTTCTGGGTATCTGGTGAGAAATATAACTGTATTATAATATCTTCAAATAATTCATTTGTAGAGAAACACCAATTTCATATTGGAAGCCAATGGCATGCTGATATAATACCATTGGAAAAGACATTTTAAATTTCAAAATTTGTATCATGAAGTGTTTTTTTGTATATGTGTATAATATTGTTTGTTTCTGATTGCAGGTGCCTATGGGAACATTGTAATGACCCAGTCTCCCAAGTCATTATCTGTGTCAGTAGAAGACAAAGCCACCATGAGTTGTAAGTCCAGTCAGAATGTGGGTACCAGTATAGCATGGTATCAACAGAAACCAGGGCAGGCTCCTACATTACTGATCTACTCAGCATCCACTCGGTATACTGGGGTCCCTGATCGCTTCACAGGCAGTGGGTCTGGGACAGACTTCACTCTCACCATCAGCAGTGTCCAGGCTGAAGACCTGGCAGATTACTACTGTCAGCAGGGTTATAGTAATTCTCCCACAGTGCTTCAGACTCCAACACAAACCTCCTCTGAGAGTCTCACCAGCTGCCTGCACCACACACAGCCCTGGTCCTGCACACTTACTCCTTCTGCCTGAGAGGTGGTATTCATGACTCATTGATGCAAAGCTCAGTAGGAAAAAAGATAAACACTAAGTTTATTCTAGATAATTATGCTTACACCCACAGATAATTGAAGCTCTCACTCCTAATAAAGAAACTTCTCTTTTCCGTAGAAAGTATTACAGAGATCTATAACTGTTCAAAATGCAAAGAATAAGTGAGCATGAGGTAGCCATCCACAACTGATAAAGCTACAAACACCAACTCATAAATATGCAATAAAATACCTCCACCTAAAGCTCAGGGAATGCTGCAAAAGAGGGAACTGAAGTATTGTAGGAGGCAGAGGATTTGTACATCTATCTGCTCCTGTATTCTTATAGGTATTCCAGGGAAGTTGCACTCATGAAATCTCAAACATATGGTTTTCTATAAAAGAAACAAGTTCATATATGACATGAATGGGGGAAATTTTATAAGGTGCCACCCCTAGATAAAGAACTACAGGCAATCAATGACTATTGAGAAAGGGGTAATTGGTTTTCTCCCAGGATGAGTTTCTGATATGTCATCCAGTGCCCAGTGCTCAGACCTAAACAAATCTAAATAGGTACAACACTAAAATACTCAGTAGGGTGTGTGTGTGTGTGTGTGTGTGTGTGTGTGTGTGTATGTGTGTATGTATGTGGGTAAATTAATAATAATTACAGAAGAGTTCATGAATTGAAGGTAGTTGGTGCCACATTTGAGGAGTTGTGGGGGAAACAGGAGGGTAGGAAACCATATAAATACACAACTCATGATAAAGTTATAAAAAATTAAAAATTATAGTTTACAATGTCTTTTCTTTTCAATATCTATGATTACTTTCATTTTCATTCGTTAAGGTGTGTATTTGTTCAGTCTTCTAGCTTAGAACCAATGTCTATTTGTTATCAGTTTCTATACTTCATATGCAAACATCTTTCTGACATATACCTATGCTGTGGGATGTTCTGTATGGCAAATGTGTTGCTAATAAAACACTGATTGGCCAGTGGCTAGGCAGGAAGTATAGGCAGGACTAACAGAGAGAATAAAAAGAACAGGAAGGCGGAGGGAGTCTCTGCCAGCTGCCAGCCAGGACAAGCAGCATGTAAAGATGCCGGTAAGCCACGAGCCATGTGGCAAAGTATAGATTTATAGAAATGGATTAATTTAAGATATAAGGACAGTTAGCAAGAAGCCTGCCACGGCCATACAGTTTGTAAGCAATATAAGTCTCTGTGTTTACTTGGTTGGGTCTGAGCGGCTGTGGGACTGGCAGGTGAGAGAGATTTATCCTGACCATGGGCCAGGCAGGAAAACTCTAGCAACATACCTATAAAGTTGTATTACTCTGATATTCTTTCTGTGACCATCATCAAGTTCTAACAATGTTGCATGCATGACTACCTCACCCAATCATAGGGCAACCCCAACCAGAGGACTTTTATGCATATAAACACTACTCATCCTATCCCTTAGTAAAACACTCTGAGCTCCTACTGATCCACTCTCACGCTTTACCTTTAAAGGAAAGAAAACCAGTCATCCATAATCCTGATGGGTATCAAGGAAATGATTCTGTGAGCCTTCCTGCACCTCTAAGATTGTGCCATAATGAATGACCTCTGCCCTAGTTAGAATTGTGCCAGTCTGATGAAACTAGGAAGATTCAAAATATCTTGCTGCTCTCATGACACAAGACTTGTTTTCTCCTTTTGATCCCCAAAGGAACACACATTCTTTGTATAAAAATATGCTCATCCCAGGCTTGGCTGAGACACCTGGGGACCCTGACCCCTTGCTGAGTAACTGAACTGAACAAGCCCTGCAGCTGTGCACAGCCCCTGGTGATTTGATGTGCTCAGAGCACAGTCCACTGCCCTGAGGACTTCTTCGTAGGACTTTCACAGTCTATGCTGTAGCCAGTTCTGACCAGGTCATGGCATGGACATGGGGTCCCTACTCAGCTCCTGGTACTCCTGCTCTGGTTCACAGGTAAGGAAGCACAACAATGGTCATTTGCTTGGCTCAATGTGATGAGTACTGACTGATTCGTCAGGTAATTAGCCTTGCCACATGCTTACTCAGTGGGTCTGTTTTGTGTATTTAATCGCAGGTGCCAGATGTGACACCCAAATGACACAGACTCCTTCCTCTCTGTCCTGATATCTGGTAGAGACTGTAGCTATCACTTGCTGGGCTATTGTGGACATTGTAAGCTTTGTCGCTTTGTACTGGTAGAAATCAAGGACAGCTCCTAAGCTCCTGATCTATATCACAATTTCCTTGGTAGGTAGGGTCCCATCAATGTTCAGAATCAGATATGGGACCAATTTCATTCATCTTCAGCCTGAAACCTGAAGATACTGCCACATATTACTGTCGGCAAGGTTTTTTCCCTTTTTTTCTTTTTATTTATTCTTCTCTCATGCGATACATTCCATTTCCCCTTCCTCTGAACCTCCTAGTCAATGAATGCCCTCACCTCTCCTTTGCCCAGATTTTTTGCTCTTCCATTTCCCTTGAGAAAAGAGCAGGCCTCCAACTATGGAATCTGAAAACCACTGGACAAATGAGACATCTGAAGAAAAAGGACAAATCATCCAGAGAAAATGTCCTAAGAAAAAGTGTAAATTGGCCTATTGGTATATCACATTTCCAACAGGACAAAGTTTCATGTCTTCCCAAATGTTTGTTTCTGCTATTCTCTCCTTCTCTAAACCCAAGCATGCTTGTTGAAGGAAAATCCAAAATCTCTGTCTCATGTCAGAAGAGCCACCTGGTATGGGACAGAAGAAAAATCAAAATTAAGGGACTATTCTGTTGCCACCAATCTCATAATCCTTTGGTTTTATTTTGACTTTTTAACATTTTTCTTAATATATAGATATTATCTCAAAGTTTATAAAATTTATATATATATATACATGTATATATATTTAAACTTTTTGTTATGATATTAATGGTCATAGAGAGTACTTACTAATTCTAGAAAAGGGTTTTATCTAGCTTCCTGTACATAATTTCAGGTTTAAATCTCTCTCAGGTAACTAGGAATCAAGATTTTGTACTCTGAATGTACATAGCAAATTATGGCCTTTAACCTCTTCAAAATCTGCTGCATATGACATTTTAAATGTTTAAGTTTTCTGTGGTGAACCATGACCATGCCTAACAGTGACCTTTAAAGTCTCCAAAAGGAGGATGGGGCCCCACAACGACCATTCTACCTGGATTGTGATAACATCGCTAAGCTGACGAACACCACCCAAAGATTGGC
This sequence comes from Peromyscus aztecus, assembly GCA_902168405.1. Lineage (NCBI taxonomy): Eukaryota > Metazoa > Chordata > Mammalia > Rodentia > Cricetidae > Peromyscus > Peromyscus aztecus. The sequence goes on from CABHPQ010001193.1 coordinate 18,378, forward strand.
TATGGACTACAAACTGGTCAGGACAACTTCAAGGCAGCTAGCTGAGATGGTTCAGCCTCACAGACTACTCTAGCCAGGACTTGAGATAAGCCCTGCATTTTCCTATTACACAGAGACGACTGGACAACAAATGGTACAGGGACTTCTCCCAGGACTTGACAATTATCCCAATTTCTTTTCAGGGTCCCCTAAAGATGCTGTTGCCCCAGACAACAAGAAGTAATTTTAAGAACACAATGCCCACATTCCCAAGAGGCATGATGGGCAGTTTTTGGTTGTTCAGTGGATTATGGATATTTGTCATCGTTTAGGGGAGTTGGTTATAAGTTATTATTGGTAATGGTCAGAACAAAAGTGGAACAAAGGAGATTAGATTCAGGGATCTTTTTCTGAAAAGAGAAAGGGGAGGAATATAGAAATGAAAGCAGTAAGAAGGGGCTGAAAGAGGATCTCAGCCTTTTTGGATGGAGGAACAGTAAAGTTTGGAAGCAACTGTGGCTGCTCCCGTGCTTTTCTAATTTTTCAGGTTTTTACTGAATATACCCAATATCTGACTCCTGATTTTTTATTGATAAAGATGAATTAGACTTATGCTTCATAAATGTGCTTGGCCTAAATTGTCAGTTTATGCAAAACATCCTGGTTCCAGATTTTGCTTCTGTCTTCTTAATTACTCCTTCCACTTGACACCTTACCATTTGTGATCCTTATTCCTGCAGGTTCATGCCACAACGGTATATTTTTCTTTCTTTGTCTATTGTGATTGATAGTTTGACCCAGTATAGTAGACTAGGATGTCATCTGTGGTCTCTCAGACTTTATAGAACATCCATTTAGACCCATCTTCTTTTTAGAGTCTCCACTGCAAAGTTAGATGTTATTTTAATGGCCCTGCCTCTATATGTAACTTGGTTTTATCTCCCTTGCAGCCTTTAATATACTCTCATTCTGTACATTTAGTATTTTGATTATTACCTGTTGTGAGGAACTTCTTTTCTCATCCTGTTTGGTGTTCTGTGTGATTCTTGTACTTTGACAAGAATTTCCTAGTTTAGATTAGGAGAATTTTCTTTTATGATTTTGTTGAAAATATTTTCTAAGCCATTGACCTGGGTTTCTTCTCCTTCCTCTCTCACTCTTATTTACAGGGTTGGTCTTCTTATAGTGTCCAAGATTTCCTGGATGCTTTATACCTGTATTTTTTTTAGAACTAACAATTTCTTTGACTGAGGTAGCCACTTCATCTACTTGGTCTTCAAGACTTGAAATTCTCTCTTCCATGTCTTATAATCTATTGGAGAGGATTATCTCTGAGGTTTTTGTTCCTTCTAAAATTTTCAATTCCAATTTTATTTTAGTTTGCATTTTCTTTAGTGATTCTCTTCCTACTTTCATGTCTTGAATTGTTTTCATTATTTCCTTCAACTGTGTGTTTGTGTTCTCATAGTCTTCACTAGGTATTTATTCATATTCTCTTCAGACCCTTGAACATATTCGTAGTCTCCCTTTTCAAGTTCTTGTCTGTGCTTCAGCTAAATGGTCTTTCCCACTGCCTATGTCAACAGGATTACTGGCTTCTAGAGGAGTCATACTTTCTTGGCTGATCATGTTTGTATTTTTGCTCTGGAATCTAGACATATGGAGTATAATGTCTGAGGTGTCTCTTGATCTTGTCTTTGTTGGGTGAGTGTTTGTTATTTGGTTACTGATGCCCACTCTGCTTCCCAGACTAGAAAAGAGGCTGTGGTGTCCAGGATAGAGTTCTATGGGTCAGCAAGTGATACAAAAGAATGAGGATGAGCTAGAAGGGAAGGATGAGAGGGTAGGCAGAAAAGAGCTAAGGGAGTTCTGGGTCTGCACCAAGAATTAAAGTTCACAGGGAGTGGGGATGTGGTCAGAAGGAAGGCTCCTACAGGCAGGCTGGTAAATGAATAGAAGCCATTCATTATAGGAAGAAACTCCTGATGAATTCAAGAAGCAAATTGGGGTTACGTTTACCAAAAAGAATGTGTTTGAACCTACAGTCTTGTCTTTAGTTCTGAAGAAAGACGTCCGTCATATACTCTGTGAATAACAAAGGGCACATGGTAGTGCATTCACATTTCAAAATGAAATATAGCTCAATATTCTGTTGGAGACTAAAATTAAAACTAACAATCAGGGACAAATGTAAGTGTGTTTGAAGAGGTTGAATGCCTCATGAAAACCAAACACTGTGGCTCATCCTCACTCTTAGTGACCAGCTCCATAGGAACAATTATGCTTACACAAATAATCACATTATCACACTCACAGAGCACACACACAGCCACACAAAAATTGCATTCCAACTCCAGTGGAGAGAAAACAACAAGGTATTACATCTGATGAAGAAAAGTTAATGAAGTAGAGCCTTGAAGCTGCTAGTTATGCATATGAGGTACCTAGAAGAGGCCACCCCATATTGACAAAAAGGAAGAGATTGAACAAACGGTTAACTCATCAACTTTGTTTAAACCAAATAGGTGAAAAGGATCACAAAGAAAAAGCCACTCCCAAGATTGCAGACACAGGGTGTTATAGCAAATCAGAACAGGACAGAGTCATTTCTGGGTAGCAGGGAAGGAGAGGAAACCCTGAAGTTTCTGCTGTATTGATGGAAGATAGGTGTGGACAAGTACAGGAACGAACATGAGTTCAGCCACTAACCAAAGCCAGGTTTGTTGCTAGGGTATATTTATGGGCTGATTTGGGGAAAATGTGTGTGTGTGTGTGTGTGTGTGTGTGTGTGTGTGTGTGTGTGTGTCAGAGAAGCAGAAGGAAAACTCACCTTTGCACAGCATTCTTCAACAATAAAGCACTGAATGTGAATTTTATGTGTCTGAGACATGGGCTTTTGATTATCTCCAGTGCATTTTTTTAAACCTTCCTAGCTAGTTTTGTTTGTGGCTCAGTCTTTCTTCCCTCATGACTTCTAGGTCTCTTTTGAGTGGCCATTTCTTTCAATACATTGTAAGATATATGATTAGGGCAGATTTTTTTTTAGAAGTTCGTCTATGTTCTGCTGGATTGAGAGACAATGTGTGTTGGGATCTAAGGTATATTTGGTGATGATAGTTACTGAAAAGAAAAGGAACCTAAACAAAAGAAAGGACGTTACAACCAGAAAGACTGAACCTTTGTGGTCTATTGGTACAGTGGACTATAGTTACTAATGATGTATATTTCAATATTACTAAGTGATTTTAATTCATGTACCACAAGAAAATGTTAAATGATTGAGGCAGTAGATATGCTAGTTAATTGTTCACACATACATATTCTTGCATACTTTTCTTTGAACATTAAACACAGTGTACCCTCATAAATTTGTATAAGTATACATCTAATTTTTTTTTCCAAATTTGAAAAAAAAACCATAGTAGGAGACATTCATTCCATACTACTCCCTCACTGAAAATGCATTGCCATTAGGACCACAATGTATGGTATCAATCATCAACATTACAGAATCTAGAATCACCTAGGAGATAAGGCTCTGATCAAACTCGTGAGATGTATAGATTAAGATTAGCCTCTGGGAATGTCTGTGAGGGATCATCTTCATTAGGTGAATCAACATAGGTAAACCTTTTCAACTGTGGGCAAGATCACGCTCTACATAAGGATCTTGACCTGCAGAAAATGGAGAAAGTGAGCCAAGCTCTAGCATTCTTCATTCTCTGATTCTCCTTTGCAGATGTGATGTGAGCAGCTGTTTCAAGCTCCTTCCACTTTGTTTTCCACTCTATAATAGTTGTATGCTTGACCTGTGTTCCCAAACATCTATGTGCCCAAGTAAGGGACAAAGGCTCCTCAACTGGCTTTTGACAGGTGTTATGTCACAGCAAAAAAGTCATCATCCCTATGACCTGGAAATGATGTCTTCATTGACATGGTTCTTCCTGAAATGGAGCCCTGCTCTCCAGTCATGACGGAGAGGAAAATTGGACTTCATGATATCCCCACAGAACCCTGAACTAAGTGAAGGGAAGAACAATATTAAATACAAACACTGAGTTGTTCCCATGATTTTCTCTATTTTCTCATTTCAAATGAAGTCATTTTCACATGTAAGCAATTTTCTTTTCAGTTTCAAAGAAAAGACTTTGCAAGGCACAAGGAACCTTTAGAAGTCATTTACATTTCTTCCTCTTTCCACTGCCCTCCTCTTCCTGAGTGAGAGCCTTCAGCAATACACAGTTCTTTATCTTTCCATGGATCTTCATTATTCTCCATCATGCATATTTACTCAGAAGGCATTTATAGGGCTGAAGAGATTTCTCAGTGGTTAAGAGCTTTAGCTGCTCTTGCCAAGGATCTGGGTTCAATTCCCAGAATGCATGTAGTGGCTCATGAAGAGACAGAACTCCAATTCCAGGGATCCTACTCCCTCATCAGGCCTCTGAAGGTACCAGGCACACACATGGTGCATGGACATGCATGCAGCCCAAACATCTATAGAAATCAAAATAAGTAAATAAATAAAAAAGAAGACACTGGTATCATGTCTATTTCTTTACCAGTATGCCATCCATGGCTATTAAAGCTGATGGATCATTAATGGGTTTATCTTAAGTGCATCTTGGAACAAATGTCAAAGAGTTCTCAGGTATGATTGGCTGCTTCAAGTCCTCCAAACTCATCCTCTCACACAGACTCAGAGAATCTGCACAGGCCCTCTTGAGAGAAGCAGCACATATAGACTCTAGGCTCCTTAAGCAGGGCAGATTCTGTTGATGGCTGTCACTCTGTATAAGGACCTCCCATATCTTGAATGAAATAGTGAACTCCTACATCTTCAGGTAACACACTGCTGACTTTAACAAAGAATAGTATGTTAATGTTTTATCTGAGTTATTGAAAACCTTCCTATGTCTACCATTTCTTGTCATGGATATTGGGTAGCCACAGACACTCATCCAGAGAATAAAAGAAGATTTTACATGCTAAAACAGAAAAGTGATTTTGGTCTTGTACTATGTCAATATAATATGAATCTCAGACTGACATTCCCGGGCCTCTTTCTGAAATGATGCCCATGGAAGATAGTGCTGTCTCAGGAGCTCAAAGTCATCAGCTTCACACTTCCTGATTTCAAAGCTGGAAGCAAATTAATGTTTTCAACCAGCATGTTTATAATCCATTTTTAATTACAACCCACTGAATATAATGCACCAGGACATAGAGGGGAAACTTGATAAACAACTAAGGACTGTAGGGCCTTTTATATTAACAGATGATTTTTATCATTTTAGTCACTATGCTCTCATCTTACATACTGTGAGAAGCACATGCTTAACTGTAAGACCCCTGTCTCCATGTGTCCAATCTGAATGAACAGCAGTAAATGACATGAAGCACAATCTGAGCTCACCGCAGCTGTCACAAAGCAAAGTACAAAGTTTAGCAAAGATTGAGAGCTCATGACAACTTGTTAGACACTGACTAGGGCAGATACTCATCTGTCATATTCTTGACCTTGAGATTGAAAACTTCTTTAATCCACATACTGTTTGTATCTCTCTTATGATGGTTGTTAGCAATTCATAGATGAGATGTGAATATGCTTATCAAAATTATTTAATATTTTATACCTGGGAAATTGATATATAAAATTATATATTTAATGCAAAACATAGGGAAAATGCATAGTGGTTAAATGTATATTTTGCTCTGGAATAATCCTTCCATATGCTGTGAATATGTATTACTCTCATTTGCTAATAAAAAGATGATTGGCTGATAGCTGTGCATGAAGAGATTGAGTGGGAGAGCTAGACTAGGAGAATTCTGGGCAGAGGAAGGGCAGAGTCAGAGAGTCACTAGCAAATGCAGAGAAGGTGAGAATGCCATACTGAGAAAAGGTACCAAGCCACGTGGCTAAATACAGATAAGAATTATGGGTTAATTTAAGTGTAAGACTTAGTAACAAGCCTGAGCGTTTACAATTAATATAAGTCTCTGTGTGGTAATTTAGGAAGCAGTTGCCAGGTATTTGGCAGCAGGTGGTCAGGAAAGGGAATGTCTAACTATACATATATTTAATTTTTAGTAATATTCTTTTCTTCATGATAAAACTTTAACCTCAAATAAATAATTTGCTTTGGATAGAAAATGACATCATCTGCCTTACAACTTGTTGATTAATGATACATTTTTTAGTGATTGTCTCCATGCATAGATTAGAGTGGCCTAGAACTTGCTATGTATCCCAGGCTGAATCTCAACTTCTTCTTCTTCTTCTTCTTCTTCTTCTTCTTCTTCTTCTTCTTCTTCTTCTTCTTCTTCTTCTTCTTCTTCTTCTTTTTTTCTGAGACAGGGTCTCTCTGTGTAGCTTTGGCACCTTTCCGAAAACTCACTCTATAGCCCAGGCTGACCTGGAACTCACAAATGCTGGGATTAAAGGCATGCACCACCACTGCCTGGCCAAATCATGATATTTTATTAATTTATTTTTCTGCTATTTTGTACTTTACACATAATACTGGGTTTATAATTTACTTCTTATATATACTTTCGAAGTTCACTAATCTGAAGTCCAGGCAGATTCTGTGATTTATTATTATTGATTTTCATTCATAATCAAACATTTTTTTCCTTTGGATGGCAACAATCTCTGATTCTGTGGTCTATTGGTCTCTGTAAAATTATTACTTGATTTAGGATAGCTGTATCCCTTCTGGAAAGAGTTTTACATGATCATGATGTCAGAAAGACCATCTTAATTAATTAAGCCAGTTTCAATACTGCTAATTTGTATATTACACTAGAATTTCTAAATTATACTAGAGTATGTATTTCTGTAATAAAAAAACCAAAGACTTTGTGAAAAAAATCTAGTTTGTTTTATTCCCTTTCAATTCCCCCAATTTAGAGCCCTCTTTCCATTTCCTGAAGTTGTGGGGCTAATACTTGGTAGCTTCTGCTGGGGTTAGATTTGCTTTGAGATTAAAGTACCTCTGATATCAGTCTTAAATTAATGTCCCCCAGGATTTATACAGAGCAAATACAGAATATGGGCTTCTCTTTGCATCTCTGTCTCACATTTAGCCTGGAGGAGCCCAAATATCTGAGGTACTGTTCATTGTCCTCAGTATAAGAGTGGCTGTGTAGATGGGAGAGAATGAACAAATATAGCCCCAGTTCTCTCTTTTTTGCCTTTTCTCTTTTCCTCCCTCCAAACCATCCTGTCTTTCATTGCATGTTTTCTTACTCTGTTTCTTTTGATGTTGTGATTTTTTTTGAACACACCATTTACCCAGGACTAACAGTCTGAGATAGCTCTCCTAGTGTTTCTGCAAAAGTCACCTGATTTAAGTTTGTCTTGGATTTTAACCAAAATTGCTTTTAGAACACCTAGTAGATTTCTGTTGGAGAGCTGTAAGCCAATATATTTCAGTGATTGCTCATGTTTTCTGTGATGATATTTTTGCCTGTTGATTGACACTAGTCACTCTCATACAACTGCCCAGGCCCTTGCTTTTCTATTTGCTGACTGCTTTGCATGGGCCCCTGCAGCCCAGCCCAGATGCTCAGAATTTATAAACCAGGCCTTTTTGGTGAGAACAGAGCTGCATCAGACAGCAGGGGGAGCAAGATGGAGTCACAGACCCAGGTCCTCATGTCCCTGATCCTCTGGGTGTCTGGTGAGATATTTAAAAGTGTTATAATATTTTCAAAGTCACTTCTTTGTATATCAGAAATTGACAGTGTATGTCAGGGTGCAATATTTCTTACACAATAATATTCTGACAATATGAGATTACAAAGTTATTAAATGACAATTTTAATCTGTTAATATATTCCATGTTTGTGTATTATGCTTCTTCATTACTCTTCCTGACTGCAGGTACCTGTGCAGATATCGTGATGACCCAGTCTCCATCCTCCCTGGCTGTGTCAATAGGAGAGAAGGTCACCATCAGCTGCAGGTCCAGTGAGAGTCTTTATTTAAGCTCCAACCAGAAGAACCGCTTGGTCTGGTACCAGCAGAAACCAGGGCAGGGTCCTAAACTGCTGATCTACTTTGCATCCACTCAGGATACTGGGGTCCCTGATCGCTTCATAGGCAGTGGATCTGGAACAGATTTCACTCTCACCATCAGCAGTGTCCAGGCTGAAGATCTGGCAGATTATTACTGTCAGCAGTTTCACAATTATCCTCTCACAGTACTTCAGCCTCCAACAAAAACCTCTTCTGAGAGTCTCACCAGCTGCCTGCACCACCCACAGCCCTGGACCTGCATACTTCCCCCTTCTGCCTGAGAGCCAGTGTGTCTGAAATAATGATTAAAAAGTTTGCAGAGCCCAGAAATAATAATGAGTTCAATGTCTCTTACAAATTTTGGTATGAAAAACTTTGTAAGTAAATTCAGGAAAGAACTGTATATTATATGACATATTTTCTGTAACCAACAAATTCTGTTGCTTGATACAAGTGATTTACCTTTTTAATAGTTCTAGAGTTCTGGTATTCAACATAAGATTCTCTGGTCTGAAGTGATGATGATGACTGCAAACTGTATTTCTATTTGGAGACTCTAGGAGAGAGTGTTTTTTCCTTTTTCTAGATTCTGGAGAGATTTTTTTACTTCCTTACTGGTGCCCATTTCTTCTGTTTTTTTTTTCTTTTCCTTCCCTTAAAATGCTTTAATTTTATTACATTTTAGTTAATTAATTACGTTTGTGTGCATGTATGTTACCATTCATTTGTGTGTATGTGTGTACATGTTTGTAGGTTCACAGATGACATGACATGTTTGTGGAGGTCAGAGAGTAGCTTGGACTTGATCCTCTCTTTTTGCTATTTGGTTTCTGGAGATCAAACTCAAGTTTGACATCAGGCTTGGTGGCAAGTGCCTTTGACCTCTGAATCACCTTACTGGCCTTAAAAACATTTATTGATTTTTTTTCTGTCTCTCTCATATACAAACATTCAGACACACACACACACACACACACACACACACACACACACGGACACACATATGCACCCATACATATGCACATACATACACACACATACACACCACACACATATATACATGCACATCCACACACATCAAGATATATACACATATATAGACATACACATATACACAAACACATGCACTCATACAGAAACATACACATACATACATATACCTTTCTTCCTGGAGTCCCTCTTCCACTTTTATTTCTCTTTCTCCTACACACACACACACACACACACACACACACACATATCACACACATACACACATATACACTGTGGTAGTTTGAATGTAATTGGTCCCCATAATCTCATGGAGAGTGGCACTATTAGGAGGTGTGGTTTTACATCTGACAGAGGACTGATATCCAGAATATATAAGGAACTCAAAAAAATTAGACATCAAAATGCCCAACAGTCCAATTAAGAAATGGGCTATAGAACTAAACAGAGAATTCTCAGCAGAGGAAACACAAATGGCTGAAAGACATTTAAGGAATTGCTCAACATCCCTAATCATTAGGGAAATGCAAATCAAAACAACTCTGAGATACCACCTTACGCCAGTCAGAATGGCTAAGATAAAAAACACTGAAGACACCTTGTGCTGGAGAGGATGTGGAGCTAGGGGAACTCTCCTCCACTGCTGGTGGGAATGCAAGCTTGTACAGCCACTTTGGAAATCAATATGGCGCTTTCTTAGAAAATTGGGAATCAATCTCCCCCAAGATCCAGCTATACCACTCTTGGGCATATACCCAAGGAATGCTCAATCATACCACAAGGGCACTTGCTCAGCTATGTTCATATCAGCATTATTTGTAATAGCCAGAACCTGGAAACAACCTAGATGCCCTTCAACCGAAGAATGGATAAATAAACTGTGGTACATATACACAATGGAATACTACTCAGCAGAGAAAAACAATGACATCATGAGGTTTGCAGGCAAATGGAGGGATCTAGAAAAAATCCTCCTGAGTGAGGTAACCCAGACTCAGAATGACAAACATGATATGTACCCACTCATAGGAGAATACTAGTTGTGGAACAAGGATGACTGGACGGCTACTCACAACATCAGGGAGGCTACCTGGAAAACAGGACCCCAAGAAAGACACGGGTATCGCCCAATGACGGAGAAATGGATGAGATCTACATGAACAGTCTGGACGTGAGTGGGGGTAATGAGGGGCGAGGGGCGAGGGAAAGAGAACTTGGGGGAGTGGGAGATCCCAACTGGATCAAGAACAGAGAGGGAACACAAGGAATGTTCATGGTAAATGAAGACCACATGAGAATAGGAAGAAGCAAAGAGCTGGAGAGACCCACAGAAATCCACAAAGATGCCCCCACAATAGGCTGCTGGCAATAGTCAAAAAATAGCCCGAACTGACCCACTCTGGTGATAGGATGGCCAAACACCCTAGTTGTCGTGCTAGAAACCCCATCCAATGACTGAGGGAACTGGATGCAGATATCCACAGTCAGGACCCGGGTGGAACTCTGGGAGTCCAATTGGCGAGAAGGAGGAGGGTTTATGTGAGCAAGAGTTGTTGGGACCAGGCATGGATGGAATACAGGGACGAGTGGCCAAATGAATGGAAACACATGAACTGTGAACCGATGACTGAGGGGCCCCCAACTGGATCAGGCCCTCTGAATGGGTGAGACAGTTAATTGGCTTGATTTGTTTAGGAGGCATCCAGGCAGTGGGACCGGGTCCTGTGCTCAGTGCATGAATTGACTGTTTGAAACCTGGGGCTTAGCAGAGACGCTTGGCTCAGCCTGGGAGGAGGGGACTAGACCTTCCTGGACTGAATCTACCAGGTTGATCTCAATCCTTGGGGGAGTCTTTGCCCTGGAGGAGATGGAAATGGGGGGTGGGCTGTGGGGAGGGGCGCGGGGCGGGAGGGGGGAGAATGGGGGAATCCATGGCTGATATGTAAAGTTGAATTATATTGTAAAATAAAGGAAAATCAATTAAAAAATAGTTTCTTTGATTTGTAGCTTTAATATGAGTGAAGCTTCCACTCCTGAAACACCACAATACTTCCACAACTTTGTGCAACAAAGTATTGGATAAATAATACATGATAACGAATCAAGAGCTGGTCTTCTTTTAGTTTCACACACAATGTTTATTTTCTCCTGTCTTTTGAAGGACTTTATTTTATATGGATGTAACCAACATCTGACTTTTGTGGTAGCTTATTTTCAGGACATCAATATCTTTTATATTCTTTTAGGAACTGGATAAGTTTGTGATGGAATAAAACACATGTTTAGGGAACATAGCAAATTCAAGGGTATGTAAGCAGTTGGTCTAGGGAGGACTTTTGCTTCCAAAGGAAGTAGGTAATGTTAAAATGGCGAATCAGAAGAAGCACTAACACAAGAAACTCAAGAAGCAGCTAAATTGGATGTGTAGAAAGGCATACAAAGTGATAAAAGGAAATGGCATTCAGGATTAGGTAAAGCTGACAAGTTACCAGTCAGGGTGAGTGCTCATTTCCATACATTCCTTACAAACCACACTCTTTACTTTTTGTGTGAGATAGTGTTTTACCCCTTCCTGTTATTTCTGTATGAATTTCTGGTTGGTGATACTGATAATTTATCATGGTAGGGTTTTCAACATGTACAGAGGAGGCCCTCTGCTAAAAAATACCCACCATCATTAAACCTAAGAAGCCAATGAAATTTCCTACAGGTTCAAAAGCTTTGATCTTTACCTAGTCAGAAAACAGTAAATGTTGTCCTTTAACAGTTAACATACCATAGACCTCTGCTCTCATAGGAGAGTAGAATGACTGCCCCCTTATTTCCAGAGATAACCTTGTTCTCTGTGGTGAAATCTGGCCTGAGATACCTGTGGACAGCAGCCTGTACTTAGCAACTAAGATGAGCTAGCCATGCATCCATGCTCAAGTCTCTACAGTTTCCACTGATTTGCATATGACCACAGCACAGCTCAGTTCCCTGAGTCCTTCTTAATAGACTGCTAACATCCTGTGCTGTAGTTAGTTGTAGTCAGGACACAGTGCAAACATGAAGACTCCCAATCAACTCCTGGGTTTCCTGATTCTCTGCCTCCCAGGTAAGGAAGAACAGCCATGTGCATTCCAGTGCAGTCAGTGCTGCCTGAGTCTACAGGAAAGTACTTAATGACACCATTAACTATGTGGATACCCTTTTTTATATTTCTGATTTCAGGCATCCAATGTGACATCCACATGACCCAGAGTCCAGTTTCTCTGTCTGCCTTTATAGGAGACACTGTCACCATCACTTGCCGGGTCAGTCAAGACATTGGTAGATATTTAGGCTGGTACCAGCAGAAAGTGGGGGAAAGCCCCAGGTTTCTGATTTATTATGCATCCAGTTTACTCTCTGGTGTCCCAAAGAGGTTCAGTGGCAGTGGCTTTGGGGCAGAATACACTCTCACTATCAACAGCATGGAGCCTGAAGATGCTGGGACTTACTATTGTCAACAGTGTTTCAGTTACCCTCCACAGTGCTACAAAGTGTAACAAAAACTACCAAGAGAGGCAGATGTTTGAGACATCTGCACCCAACAGTGACACCCAACAGTGACAGAGTATCTAGTTGCCTACAAGGTTGCTCAGATGTAACTAGGCTCTGGAGATTACAGAGTGGTTCTGGTAGGGGTTCCAGGGAGGCTGCTTTGTACTGCTACGTGCTTTTCATCTTTTTTATCATGAACAGGACAGACAGGGAACTTCCTTTTCCAATCTTTCACCCAAGAACCTGCATTATGGCTTCAAAGTTCTACCTAACAAAGGAGAGGTCCACCTGCATAGTCCAAGCTGTGATTGTTTTAATAGAAGAAAGTAGAGTTAAAAACTACAATATTTCATTTCTGGCATTAGTCAGAAGTCAACACTAGAGACAAGATTTCTTTTTAGTGCTGCCCTTAAAGCCATAGGCATCTTCCACTATCTGTTCAGGCTGCCGCATCCTGTAGCCCTCACCCGCAGATGCTTGTAGGAAGCCAAGGTGGTAGATACTAATGATCTCAAGTTCCTTAACCAAATTTTCTTGATCATTCCATTGGTGGAAAAACAACTTCAGAGCCAAATATAATACTGAATAAGACATACTTAATCTATATACTAAAATACATAATAATGTTAAAGTATTGTTATTTTCAGTACTACTTACATGGAAAGTGAAAAAAATGAGACTCAGCTGATAACTGTTACACAGTCAGTAAACTGACTTGTTTTTGACTTCAGACTTGAAAATACATCAGCAACATTGGAATGATAATGTTCATATGTGAATTAAACACCTCTTCTAGAACGTATGAAGATTTCCTTGAAATCTGTAATTGCATTACCAAAGCTGTTCCATTAAATGTTTAGAAAAGGGGAGAAGGCAGAGGAGTTTAGATGGAAAGCAAAGGATTGTAGAAATGAGGATAAATTGTGAAATGAAAGCTTGAGAAATTACTTAGAGTAATTCACCAGTACAGCAGCACTCACCAGCTCATGTGCTTTATTCTGAAGATTAAAAACTGACAACTGATTGCTCTTAGGTCAGGTGTGTGTGTGTGTGTGTGTGTGTATGCAGAAACTGTTTGCACTTTTAAGATGCCAGGGCTTGGAACAGCTTTTATATATGGGCCATAATTAAGAGCTGCTTAGAAAGTAAATCACTCACCAGAAAGCCCCCAACTTACTGGACAGAATGCTCATTTCTCCTAAGGTAAAGTCATAGCCTGTGTTGTGCTCCTCTACACAGCTGGAGTGTTTCTTCAACATAAATTGCTCCTCTGACTTGAGTGCTTTCATTTGTTTTTTTCTTGTAAGGATATGGCTGTCTTAATAGACTCTAGAGCAAACAAAAGAATCTGAAACACAAGTGTATGATCAACTTTTTCCATCTGATGAACATGTGCTGAAGGGGACGTCTGCATGTATTGGTATTAGTGAGCTGTGGGACCGCTGGCATTGTTCTCTTAATAGGCTTATGGCAAACCTCATTTGGCTGAGCCTAAGGAGAAAGTGTAGTAGGGGTAAACAGGGATACATTTTGTGAATTCAAGAGTGAAATTCTACCCTTAGACTGAGCTGATGTCTTTTCTTAATGTGACCCTATGGGTACAAGTTGCTTGAGTGCATTGGAAAGGAAGAAAAAGTTTCTGCAGCTGGAGGCCCAGCCAGTCCCTCCCCTACTGCTTTGCATCTCCTCCCAGAACCTTCTGCTGTCTAGAGTTCATAACTGTGACTCAGAACTCTGCTTCAGAGAGAAAACAGAGTAAGCCATGGAAACTCCAGCCCTGTCTATCTGTCTCCTTTTACTGTGGATCTCAAGTGAGTGGAAACCACATAACTCTGTACATCTATGAAAAGTCTCTGAACATTATTGAATTCTATTACTAAGAAGCGAGTTTAAGGTGAAATGATCATAGTTCTGCCAGGAAGATAATGAGTGTGGTCTAGATTGTACAGGTGACTTTTCTTGTTCCTTTCAATTTTCAGATGTCACTGGAGAAACTACATCACAGTCTCCTGCCTCCCTGAGTTTTTCTCCAGGTGAAACAGCAACTCTGACATGCAGATCCAGTCAGAGTGTTGGCACTTATTTAGCTTGGTACCAGCAGAAGCCAGGGCAGGTTCCCAGGCTCCTTATCCATAGTGCATCCACAAGGGCCAGTGATGTCCCAGTCCGGTTCAGTGGCAGTGGGTCTGGGACAGACTTCACTCTCACCATCAGTGGTCTGGAACCTGAGGATGTTGCCACTTACTATTGTCAGCCAATGAATGGTTGGTCATCCACAGCGATTCAACATATGACAAAAACCTCAAGGAGACCACAATGTTTTTGAGTCTACCAACTGCTTCTCTTATTGGTAGCTTATGTGAGATGATTTTCAGTACTTCCAGGGTAAGTTTTGTATTCTGATTTAGAGTAGATCTCAGCCTGTTTCAAGGGCAATTTTGGTACCACTAGCCTCAGAGAATATGTATAAAGATGAATAGCGCTAAAGATTTTTGTGCTCTGTTCTGTTCTGGGAGAATACCAATACCATCACCAGCAACACAAGACTTGAAAAGGTGGCACTCAAAATATAATGACTAGCATCCAAATGGACTTTGTTTAGAGAGAACTCAAATACTCCATCAAAAATTATAGTTAAGAAGAGTGAAGGAAATACATTTGTTTCAAATTTGAAAATCAGTTTGGTTTATCCATAACTGAACAATATTATGAAATTTAAATTATAAATCACCTGTTTGCTTTGCTTTCTATTGCTGTGATGTAGACCATGACTAAAACAAACAAATAAAAAAGCAACTCTGAGAGGAACTGGTTTATTTGACTCTCACTGAGCTGAAGCAGAGACCGTGGAAGAACACTGCTTACTGGCTATATCATCATGATTTCTTCATCCTGTTCTATTACACAACATGGGACCACCTGCCCTGGGTGGCACTATCCACAGTGGACTGGACCTTACAACATCAATCATTAATCAAGAAAACACCCCCATAGAGTTGCCTACTACCCCATTTTGTGGGAGTATTTTCTCAATTGAGGTTCCCTCTTCTCAAATTTGTCAAGTTTTTGTGTCAAGTTGACAAAAAGTAACCAGCAAAAAAACCTATACCTTTAAATAAATTGTCAATTATTTAGAATAAATTTATGGAGTATGACATCATATTTGCAAGTTGCTATATGCAGAGTATTTTTTTTTTTGCTAAACTATTCTATTTTTCCAATAAAGACTTGGGAGTCAGATGTTGGGGTAAAAACCTGCTAGATCAGAGAAGCTGAGAAGCAAACAGCTGAGCTTCCTTTTTTGGCCATAGACTCAGCAAAAGAATATTTTACCCATGCATCCCAATCAAAAAGGACTGTGGATCCCTAAGTCCCTCCCTATTCTTTCCTGTACATCTCTCTATCTATGTTTCTGGCTCCTCCATCCTCTCTATGGCTATTTCCTGTCAATTAGTCACTGATTTTGGCCCTGATCTAAAGTTAATTTTATTGACATAGTCTCAGAGTTTCAGAGTGTGATCAAAAAACCTGCAATATTTCCCCCTTTTTGTCTACATAAAAAGGAAAGTCTTTAACTCTAACAAAGTTAAGCTATATACAATAAAAATAATTATCAGATACAATCTAAATAAAAAAGAAAGGTTTTAACTCTAACACAGTAAAACTACATATAATAAGAACAATTATCAGATAAGAATTATATTTACAATGTCCAGTCTATTTGTAGTTGGCAAATTTGGAGAAAATATTCTACTATCTATCCTATCTTGGTGAGTCCAGAGTTTTATACCTAAACCAGTTTCTATCATAACTTGTATTACCAGCCTAAAAATATCCTTTGGATCTTAAAATATTTTCTTAGATATA
>CABHPQ010001193.1:34774-67131 GCA_902168405.1 Peromyscus aztecus
AAGCAAACTCCATATGGAGGTTCTTTGATGCCCATCATTCTTTTGAAGATTAGTGCTGCCAGGAGCAGACGTGTCTCACTGTCATGAAAAACCTTATGTTATTAAACCATCTAAAATGCCATATTCTGTAGCTTTCTGAAGTGTTGGAAGACCACCTATCTATCTGAAACACATGATGCTAAATAAAGCATATTTCTGCCTACATCTACACCTTTACTACAAGTTTGACTGTTATCTTAATTATCCTAAACAGTTTGTAATAGCAGCTTTCAAGGACTAGAACTTTATATTACAGTTTTAAATGAATTGCATAGGTACAGTACTTTACAGTATGTTGTAACAAAAATAACCTTAAATTTGTACCAATATACAAAAATCTATACCAATGTAAAATGTTTGAGGCAATTAATTGCTTTCTTAGTCTGAAAGTATTCAGTAATCTACCCTTTTATCCTATTATTCCTGTATCCCTCCTTTTTCTTTTCAGAAAGATAGCCCTGAAATTAACCTCTTTTGCTTAGTTTCCTCCCTAACTATGACCAATAACACCTTGCAACTAACCCCTCCAAACAGTGACAAACATCCATAACCCACCAAATAACCAATAACCACCTACCCCACCTCTTGGGAATGTGGACATTGTGTTCTTAAAATTACTTCCTGCTTTCTGGGCCTTACAGCATCTTTAGGAGACCCTGAGAAAGCTGCAATAATGGTTAAGTCCTGGGAGAGCTAGCTGTATCATTTATTGTCCAGTCTCTGTGTGATGGGAAGGTGCAGGGCTTATCAGAAGTCTTGGCTGGGGCAGCCCATGAGGCTGAAACATCTTAGCTAAGCGTTTCGAAGTTGTCCTGAGCATTTTGTAGTCCAAAGCTGATTTTTGGATGGTATTTGTCAGCTTAGCAGTGTTACCACAATCCAGGTGTTTTGTCATTGCCAGGCCCCAGGATCTTCTTAGAGTCTCAGAGGTTACTGCCAGGAATGATTACAGTTCACTCTAGAAAACTCAAACATTTTAAATATCATATGTAGCAGATCTCCAAGAGGTTAAAGGACCACAATCTGTTAAATACATGCAGGGTATACAAACTTAGTTGCTAGTTACCTGCTTCAGACTGAAACCCCAAAGCATGTATAGGAAGCTAAATGAACCTTATTTGTAGAATTAATGCTCTTTATGACCACTAATATCACAACAAAAAGTTATATGTATATATAAAATCTTACAAATTTTGATAGTATTGATAGCTTTATTTCTCCTGTGGAAGCAAAAGCAAACCCTCTTCCCCAATGTAACACCCCAATGGAACACATATCCTTGTTTCCATTTTGAGATCAACGTATCTTTAAAATATGTAGGATGATTTAAGTCAGCAGTTTTTTTTTATTACCCAGTTTCTCTTCACAGCTGTCATTCCTGTTTTGTTAGCATTAAAAAATTAAAGTTAATAAAGCACTGTGTAATCTGTCTTTGGGGGTCTTCATTACCCTTTTCTGTTTATTAAGTGTATCTTTAAAGTTCAGTTATATCTTTCTGTAACTGCTTGTCATGCAGAATTGTGTGGTATACCTGTAATATACTTTGTGTTGTAATATGCCGTTTTAATAGAAAGCATATTATAGGTATATTAAGGAGGATGGGCCCATGCAGTTTCTGCTGTGTCACCATCACACAGAAGAAGTTCTGTCCCATAGCCCTGTTGATTGCACTCATCCCAGTACCACACTGTAGTCTTGTTCTGTAAGTCCTCATCCAGTAGATTGCTTCAGCTTTCTACAATTACACTGCATTCTTGGATTCTCCTCAATAAATAAATAAATATCATGGAATTTCAAAGGCTGAAATGTCCTATCACTGAGTGTGATGCGATTTTCTAGTTCCCTAGAATCTGTAATTCAATTGAGTAATACTTTGCTGTTGTGGGATATTTGATTGGACTGTGAAACTTTGAGACTTGGTTAATATAAATTAACCTTGTATCAGGGAATGGAGCCAGTGGCTAGTTGACAGGAATAGAGAGGATGGAGGAGCCAGGAATACAGATAGAGAGACATACAGGAAGGAGTAGGGAGGGACTTAGAGATTCATGGTATTTTTGGTTTGGGATGGGTAGGGGGAGGCTCTTTTGCTGGGTCTCTGGCCCAAAAGTAAAGTTAGCTGGTTGCTTCTTGGCTTCTCTACTCTAGCAGGTTTTTACCCCATCATGTGACTGCTGAGTCTTTATTGGTAAATAGAACAACTTAACAAAGAACAACATTTGGTGTTCAATGTGTAGCACAAGATCACACTAGCCAGCACAGCAGTGCCACCGCTCCTCCACATGTGCAGCCACCACGTCTGGCTGCTCTCCCACAGCCCCAAGTGTCACTGCCACAGCTGACTGCCTCACATAGCCCCACGATCACCGCTACTGCTGCTGTGGACAAATTGAAAAGTTAGCAGAATTTGTGAGACACATGGGAAATCCTTATGGAGAGAGTGAAGTAATGTTAAATCTCTTCCATTTTACTAACAGGAATTATCACAATGTAGGGAGTTAGGATTTCGTATAGTGATACTTTAGATGGCTTGAAAATAGAAGCAAAAACAGAAAGAAAAATGACAACTGAGAATGAACCAATACTGATTATAAATATTATCAATCTGGTAATTAATATTTTTATCAATAATAGTCATAGTGCTTGTTGTGCCCAATATGAAAAGTTGACTAATAAGATACAAGCTTTAGAAAGACTAATAAATGAGATAAGTAAAATACTCACAGACAGAGGAATTTAGAAAAGAACCTACCACACCACCACATGCTGAAACTGAAGAGGGGCAGCCCAAGGGTTATTAGAAAACAAACCTTAGTTTATGCAGCAACTATATAAGAATGATCAGCAGACAATAGAAACAATAGGCACTCCCAAGATTATGCAAAAGTTAAATGGAATCTTATAGAAATATTTGATTTGAGGAGATTTAAGGAAGCAGTCATTTCATATGGTTTGCATTCACCTTATATGAAGCAGATGTTAAATTCATGGGTAACTATGAACAGAATTATCCCCCAAGACTGGAAAGATTTAGCTACAGCAATATTGATAGCTGATCCTCAGTTACAATGGAGAAGACAGTTTAAAGAGGAAGCTATGGCCATAGAACAACAAAATAAAGTTTAGGGGTATTGATATTTCCTAAGATCAGTTCCTTGGTGAAGACCAATATGCTGAATTGCATAGACAGTTTGGCCATTTATGATATAAAAGAGAGGGGAAATCAGCAAATTATGTTCAACATTGTACTGGCTAGCTTTATGTCAACTTGACACAAGTTGGGATTATTTGAAAGTACAGAACTTCAGTTGAGAAAATGCCTCCACAAGAATTGTCTGTAGGCATACTGTAAAGCATTTTCTTAGTTAGTTATTGATGAAGGAGGGCTCAGTCCATTGTCAGTGGTGCTATCTCTGGGCTGGTCATCCTGAATTGTATTAGAAATAAGGTTGGCCAAGTCATGGGTAGCAACCCATTAAGTAGCACACATCCATTGTCTTTGTATCTGCCACTACCTCCAGGTTCCTGCTCTGACTTTTCTCAGTGAAGGACTATTACCTGCAAGTGCAAGTGAAATAAACCCTTTCCTCCCCAAGTCACTTTTGGTCATGGTGTTTCATCACACAATGATAATACTAACTAAGGCAAACATTCAAAAATTTTAATCAAAATATGAAATGTTTCACATATGGGATATAGCACAGGAACAAAAAAGTTGCTGATGCATTATGCTTGGAGATACAATGTTGTCAACAAGCTGTGGAACTGACATTGAACCACACATCCCCTATGATTCTCCTCTTCCACTCAGAACATGCAGACATGCACTGAACAAAATACACCATGACATTCATGTATTGTTCATTCAAAAATCTAATATAGGAACATCCTACATGTCAATCAACACAAGACACACACACACACACACACACACACACACACACACACACACCATACAAATGTGTAGAAAAATAGTGCATGACAATGAAAACATACAAACTGCTACCACATCCTGGAATATGATTGAATGAATGCCATACTAATGTGTAAAGGTTAGAAATACAAGAGCTCATCACTCATGATGTAGAAGAAGACCATTTTGGGTTATTTTTCAAATTCAAGAAAACCACATAACTCTCCCATCTATGTACACTGCTATACAGACCAGGGTATTTGCATATTGCTCCCTGGAGAGGTCCCTGCCTTGCTGTCCTGAGATAAAAGCTCAATTGTCCTATTGCCTTCACTCTCTTTAGTTCATTCTTCAAAATGACGTGCCCTGTCCAGTCCTTGTTCCTGTTAATGCTCTGGATCCTGGGTAAGGAGAGAATGAGATGCATGAAAAGAATGGGGATGGAGGGTAGGTTCTGGCTATCAATGTGTGCTACCCATGTGGGATGAGGCAAATCCCATTCTCTAGGATGTACATGTGAGTTTTAGTTACATAACAATGAGAAATTCTAGATGAGACAGGAGCTGTGCTAGGATATGGGATGGGGTTTTGTAAAAATGCATTTGATATATTTTTAAAAATCTTAAAACATACTAGGATCTCACTTGTATTGAGTAACAAAGGAATTCATAAAGATTGGGAAGTTTTAACATGACTTTGTACTATTCTGTTGTAATTTCAGGAGCCAGTGGTGATGTTGTGCTGACCCAGACTCCACTCTCTTTGCCGGTTACCATTGGACAATCAGCCTCCATCTCTTGCAGGTCAAGTCAGAGCCTCTTAGATAGTGATGGAAACACCTATTTGTATCGGTACCTACAGAGGCCAGGCCAGTCTCCACAGCTCCTCATCTATTTGGTGTCCAACCGGGACACAGGGGTTCCAGACAGGTTCAGTGGCAGTGGGTCAGGCACAGATTTCACACTCAAGATCAGCCGAGTGGAGGCTGAGGATTTGGGAGTTTATTACTGCATGCAAGCTACACATGCTCCTCCCACAGTGATACAGTCCCTAACTAAAACCCCTTGCTTCAGGCAGCTCAGCTGCCAATGTGCTGCTTGACTGGAGAGGAGCAGAGCACTCTGCTACTGTGTAAGGGAGAGGAACTGAGAAACATGGGTAATTGCAGCTGAGAGCACTGGCTAGACATATCTGGTTGCATAAGTGATTTGGCTAGACCTCAAGTGCCACCAATTTCTCATCCTTCTAGCTGCAAAGGCCATGGTATTGTCTTGGTATCAGGAGAATCTCATCTCATTAATCTAGTTTACTGTTGAAGATTTTAACCATTTAACATTTTTTCATTAATTTCTTGAACTTCATTATTGGTGAAATTATTAAGGCCACTCCACGTAGTTAAAAGGGAGGTTTATTTTGTAGGGTAACTTACAAGTGAATGGATAGTTTACAGAGTCTGGGAAAGTCGTGGCACAGTCTGGCATTGTTCTCTGGAGAACTCTGCTTGGTCTACCTCCAGCGTCCAGGGTCCAGGAACCAAAGAGCCCGCGCATCCAGATCTCGGGTCTTCAGGGCCTTCTCTTGGACCTGCCTTGTAGGCGTGACAGTTACCGAAGCCTCAATGGGGGTTGGAACTTCCAGATCAAAGTTGGAATGGCTGCCCACTATACTTCATTTTGTTGCTTCCTTTTAATGATTCATGTTTGTTAAATTCTCATTTAACTTTTTAAATACTGAGGTATCTATTTATATTCTCTTTAATCTTTCTAAGTAGCCTTAAGACCTCCTTTTGAATATCTTTTGAAAGAATTTCATTTTCTATTGGACATGCAAACATATAGTTGTTATGTTCATTTGAATATTTAATTGTATTGCCTTTAAAATATTTCTTAAGTCTGTATATGGATATTTCTGAATCTGCCAGAATGATTGGTGCTATAAATTTTATTGATGGTTTGTGGAGTGAAAGACTTTCTTCTGGAAATTTGCCTGGGATGTAGCCTTGGCCACTGTAGGTTGGACTTGGCTCAAGAAGTATATGCTGTTGCTGTTGCAGTCAGTGTAATTCTTCTCTAATTGTTATCAATGTCACCAAAGTCTTCAAGTGTCCTCTGTGGACTAAGCTTTGAAATTTTGAGTCTTGTCTACCTCCTGAGAGGTGGATCTAATCAGTCTGGTTACCTGAAGTTCTGTGTAATGCAGGTTTTGGCAGGACATCAGATCACAAGGGGCTGTGTGAGCATGGTTCTGCACTGTTTCCCCAGACTGTGGAGGATCTGGGTTGCTCAGTGTCTTAGGGTAGGAATGTGATGCTTGGTTGAATGAGAGCATAATATGGACTAGGTGCCTTCTGTGAAGAAATGCAATAGTGACAACTTTGTAGCAGCTCCCTACAGTGCATGTGAGGGGTGGTTCACCAGTAACAAAGACTTCTTGGGCATACGTATGACATAGGCCTCGACTGTACACTCTTACAGCTACAGATGATGCGTTTGCTTGCAGGTTGCTCTCATACAGTGACACATGGAGTTTCACATTCTTCAGAAGGCCATTGGATTTGTTTGAGTATCTTCATGTTTTCATGATGTCTCATTTCCCTCCATGTTTTTTGTCATATACTCTCGCTGTGAATTTTTATTCTTCACCCTGGTTCTCGTTATATAAATGAAAGCATAGGAAGCATCTCTCATCAGTCATTGTACTAGAGGTCTTCAAGTGTCTTTCTAGATGGTCTCTCTGCTATCATTTATCAATGAATCTTTCTCTTCTTTCTGTCTTTCTTTCCATCCCTTTCTTCATCCTCTAATTGATTTTCAAAAGTAGGTCTCCCTCATTAAAGATTGATTTTGGTTTATGTTGAAATGTGGGTTTCTGTTCATTAACGATAGTTAATAAATCAATCATATAGTTGTCCAATTAATGCTTTATTTAAATGAATGAGCAAGAGATCCTCTAAAGCTTAATGAACATAGATGACAAACATTTAAAAGGGCTGTAACATAAGTCTTGAATATTCCTGAATAAGAATTATAACCAACATTGAGTCATCCACATAACAGAAGAAACACTGAGAGTAGATGGAGACAGGTTTCAACAGAAGTACTTAGATTTTTCTGAAGACTAGAGGGAAAACAGAACTGATATTATTTTTGTATAGTATATTACAGGAAAGAAGTAAATTTAGCAAGTTTATAGGGCACTTGTAAATTGTGTATGGGCGTATATATACACTTTTATCAACAGATATATACACTTTTATCAACAGAAGAATAGACAATAAAATATCTCAGGATCTACAGTGAGGTAAAGGATTCCATACAGTAAAACAGGGGCCTATACCACTTCAATTTCATCAACTGATCACCAAGAAACAAAACCAGAATAAGTGAACACTACAGATGAAAGTATCCTCACAAATAATTACAGAATATTCTATGTTCGTTTCAGAACATACCTTTTTCTTTTTAGCAGAAGAACATTGTCTAAAACATAAAATATGCAACACCATAAGATAAATATTAACAAATTAAAAATACAATTGTATTTTATATTTTCAACCTAAGTAGATATTCATTGAAGAAATTCATGAAATATGTAAATATGAAAATGGTTTGCTCTTGAATAACAAATAGTGTAATAGATAACTAAAGAAGGACATTTAAAATTTTCTTTAAAATTTAAAAATTAAGGAAACATAATTCTCAGATAGTTTTAGTTCATCATTGATAGCATAGATGCCCCGTTTACACACAGGTTCCCTGGGAATGTTTCTTTGAGTGTATCAAGTCTGAAAGTCTAAATCGGTGTTTGGGAAACTTTGTAATCAGTTTCACATGCTTGATTTTGAAAAATATGTGTCAGGTGTGTAGGTTTAGCTTTGTTTATTCAGTAGTTTGGGGTCTTGCCTTGTTCATTTTTATTTTTTACATGTAATATTTTCCAAAAATAAAAAGACCTTTACTGATGTTTGTTATTTATGAGAAATCAATATATATTTAATATAAACACTCTTTATGAGCCTGATACCATCACTACCATCACTGATGTGAATCCATCCCTCAGCTCCAACAGTTTCAGTCTATCCTATCAACCAATTCACTCTGGTTTTCTCTAACAATCATTTTGAATTGGCAGACAACATTTCTTTTTTTAAAATATAGAAATATCATTCATTTCAGATAGTGCAGATGCATTTTTATGTTTTTTCTACTTTAAAGCAGCATGGCATTAGGCAGTTGGGATGGAAGAATTATATACAACAAAGACTATGCAGTGTACAAAATGCTTTAGCAAAATGACACAGGGGTCAGAGAGATGGTTCAACACTTAAGAGCACTTGTTCTTCTTGCCAGGGGACCTGTGTTGAAAACTCAGCGCCTACATGGAAGATCACAACCATATGTAACTCTAATTTTAGAGGACTTAATGCCCTCTTTTGGCATTCTTGGTCACCATGGTCCATATAAAAATATGCAGACAAAATATTCATACACGTAAAAATTTAATTTAAAGTGCCAAACCTGTCTGTATGAACCAGCCCTAGAGTAGCTTATTCCTAAGCTACCTTTATCAAATTCAGATTTCCAATGCTGACTATTTTTGTAAATGTTTCTTGGATTTGTCTTTTTTGTAATTATATGGTTTACTTTACTTAATAAGGAAACTTCATCCGCAATTGTCAATAACAGAAACATTTCAGGAAATAAAATCCTAGGGTTATTCTTTGATCTCTCTGATGTATGCAGTCAGTCATCACCTACACACAAGTTTTCCCTAGCACTCTTTCATTATCCATGTCTAGGTACTGGCAAGTCAGTCTTTGGGCAGGCAATTTCCATACAGCACTGCACAGAGAAACCTCTCTAGTCACCTGCAGCTTGTGTGTGCTTTTGCTATACAGTGCTTGTGTGATTTCCTTTAATTAAATCTAAATATCAAAAATTTACTTCCAGAGTAGATAGCCCAAGGAATCTCACAGCTACTTCTCCATTCAAAGGACACTGATGATTTTATGTCTGTTTTGAATATCCACTAAATCAACAATTTTCTCCATAGGCTACCGTGAGAGTTCCTGTGGTACAGAATTATCTGTTTTTGCTAGTACCAGGACATGATGTTTACCTAGATGGCACCTGTAAGTCCTTCTCAAAACATGAATTTGCTATAAAACTCCATTTTCTTGATACTCCAAACTCGAATTAGTTATTTATGAAGGGACACAAGGATGTGGATGTGATTACACAGTTTGTTATTACACTCAGGTATACTTTACTACACATCTGTCCATTCAAAATAAGATGCAAGTTGGGACTGTTAAGGCCCAGTACTAAAGATAACATTTCCATCTTAATAATGATCACTCTTGAGTCAAACCTAACAATAAACTTTGGCAAGTCTAGCATCCTAAGTTTGAGTATCCTAACATGTACTTAAGTAAAGTTCCACATATCACCCAAGATGTCATGGTCTGGGAGCAAGTTTATCTTTTCTCATTATTATGTAGTGTTGGGCTAGAATCTTAATGATTGACATTGTGAGTCTTTATTTAGGAATTTCACAAATCCCAGAAGTTGTAATTATTTAGCAAACATACTCCAGGTTGGTTATATGGTCCTATTGAAAGACCACTTGCCCATAGAAATCCACAAAGATGCCCCCACAATAGACTGCTGGCAATGGTCAAGAGACAGCCCGAACTGACCTACTTTGGTGATAGGATGGCCAAACACTCTAATTGTCGTGCTAGAAACCCCATCCAATGACTGAGGAAACTGGATGCAGAGATCCACAGCCAGGCCCCGGGTGGAGCTCCGGGAGTCCAATTGGCGAGAAAGAGGAGGGTTTATATGAGCGAGAATTGTTGAGACCAAGGTTGGATAAAGCACAGGGACAAATAGCCAAACGAATGGAAACACATGAACTATGAACCAATGGCTGAGGGGCTCCCAACTGGATTAGGCCCTCTGAATAGGTGAGACAGTTGATTGGCTTGATCTGTTTGGGAGGCATCCAGGCAGTGGGACCAGGTCCTGTGCTCAGTGCATGAGTTGGCGGTTTGAAACCTGTGGCTTATGCAGGGATGCTTGGCTCAGCCTGGGAGGAGGGGACTGGACCTGCTTGGACTGAGTCTACCAGGGTGATCTCAGTCCTCAGGGTTGGCTTTGCCCTGGAGGAGATGGGAATGGGGGGTGGGCTGGAGAGAAGGGAAGGGGGGCAGGAGGGGTGAGGACAAGGGAATCTGCAGTTGATATGTAGAATTAAATTATATTGTAAAATAAAATAAAAAAAAAGAAAGGCCACTTGCTTTACAACATAAACCTACAGAAATGCCCTCTTCCTGATTTAAATACTATTAGAGTGCTATTCTTTTAGATACAGTAACAAATGAATTGCTGTTCTGTACTGCATATGGACTGCTTGCCAAACATGCTAAATTCACACTGGGTGATAAATGCAAGATGTAATCCTTGGCTTTTTAACTGGAATGGGGTAAATTAACATTTTGATGTTCTGAATTCTCCTGTGCCAGTGTTCAGACCCATGGATTTTTTAAGGTTTATATTCCACCCTCTGGAAGACAAATGTCTCACTAAGACCTTAAATCTAGCAATCTACTGTTCCCTAATGCTAATTTGTACTGTAGCATTTTATGGTGTGAGGCCATATAAAATATTCCAATAATAAAAATATAAATAAACTCACTCTGTACTGTGAGAAACTCTGATGGACACAATACAACCATGGGACCATGAGACCAAGACAGGATCTGAGGTGCTGTTCTTTCCCAGTAGCTTTACATATAACAAGAACTGAATTATATTGTATTCACTGTTCAACTTTGTATATGGAGAAGCATGCACAGATATCTATCCACTATCAACACTGCATTAAATTGCAAGAAGAGGGAGATATAACATACTCAGAGAATGGCCAAATAGCCTGCTCTTCTTATGCTCCTAGTACTTAGAACAATATGAAGTCAGCATCATTTTCATAGATGTTTCTTTTTTCTGGTGTCACTGCTGCTTAGAATATTATATGACTGGCCTCCTCTGTGCTGTGGTGTGATCAACATATACAAAAGTACATAAAATAGAAAGATGCTGTTCTTATCAGAGATCACTGAGTTTCTTCTCTTCTGGATTTCAGGAAAGATTATTGGACAGAGTAGAAAATCAGAGGACGACATATAAACACCCAGTTTTCACTCAATACTTGGAAATCTTGAGTCATGGGGAGTTTTTGTTTTTAGATCTGAAATTTAAAAAAACATCTATTTTTCATTTTCTGCTACTGATCTTTCATGTGTGGATTTAGCCTCAAGGGTTGAAATTGTGATAACACTGTCTCTAGCTATCCTGTCTGTGAATCCAGGTGAAAGAGTGACCATGAACTGCAGAGCCAGCCAGGGCATTGGCACAAGCTTATACTGGTACCCGAAAAATGAAACAAACAAACAAAAAACAAAACAAAACAAAAAACAAACAGACTCTAAGACTTCTAATCAAGTATGCTTCCCTGACAATCTCTGTGTCCCCTCTAGTTTCAGTGGCAGTGGATCAGATTTCACCTACAGTGGCCTGTAGCCTGAAGATGCTGCAACTTACAACTGTCAATAAGGAAACAGTTTATCTCCCACATTAATACAGGTGTAAGCGTAAATCACCCAGGGAAACAGAAGTATGAGGTTCCACTGCCTCAGGTGCTTGCTCCTCTGGTGCCTCCATCTGACTGAGAGTATTTCTCATACTCA
Organism: Peromyscus aztecus; assembly: GCA_902168405.1. Classification (NCBI taxonomy): domain Eukaryota; kingdom Metazoa; phylum Chordata; class Mammalia; order Rodentia; family Cricetidae; genus Peromyscus; species Peromyscus aztecus. The sequence goes on from CABHPQ010001193.1 coordinate 46,477, forward strand.
ACCCTTCAGTTTATAAAGATAATTGGGGGTAATGAACCCTGGAAGCTCCAATGAACTGAACTCTGTTTACTCTACCTCAGCACCAGGATTATGGACCTGACAGTACCTCTCCTGGTTTCATCGACAGTCATGCTCTTTCTGTGAAACAACCCAGAACCAAAGAAGCCTTATCTGGATCTACACAGATCAGGGGAAACCACTTAAGAGGTTCTTTACTGCTATCATTTCATTGGCTAAAACCGCCTATAAGGAAAATGTGCATATATGTCTGAATATTGAGTGGAAAAAGGCAAGAATGATGCAATCCACAGAGATAGTATTTAACTGAAATATGGAAAATTATTAAATGAACTTCTTCCAGGTCTAGGAACAGCACAAACTTTGAGACTAAAGAGCAAATAAAAGACTTTGTGTCAAATATTGTACTTAAAAAGACAGCTAAGCTTAGTTAAGAACTGGAAACAATGAATAGTTGTTTCCAATTGGAAACAATGAATAGGGTGGATCTGGGAGGTGTTTGTGAAGGGGGTGGAATAGGGGCAAATTTCAATGTATTAACTTCTCAAAGAACTAATAAAATATTATAATTAAACCTTAAAACAATTTCCTGAAAAAAGGATCCAGGGTCTTATTGTTAATGTTTTTAAAACATACACTTAGAAAAAAAGATATCCTATATGGACAAATTGTGTGTGTGTGTGTGTGTGTGTGTGTGTGTGTGTGTGTGTGTGTGTGCATGTATACTTTACAAGATAGAGTCTGTATATGAGAACAAACTTAATTTTTGTCTGATTTTGGGTCATTTTATTTTATATTGTACTTTCCAGATGCATCCATTTTCCTGGAAATTCCATGATTTCATATTTCATTTACAGTTGAATAAAATCCTGTGGTATGTGTGTATTTTCTTTATCCACTCATGTTTATGGACATCTATGCTGGTTCCATTATTAGCTATCATGACTAGGTCAACAATAAGCATAGATGTGCAAGTTTCTCAGTGGTAGGGTAGAGAGTTCTTTAAGTACATGCCCAGGAATGCTGTGACTGGGTCATTTGGAAGTTCTACTTTTAATATTTTGAGAATTTGCTGGTAGCCATATCAGAGGAACAGCAGGTGGCATTGAGTTTCCAGAGTTTGGTTCACGAGAATGAAAGGCACTGATGAGTGGATCTCAAATAGGCAAGGCCCCATGGGCTTTGGCTATAGAATGTCTCTTGCTACTGCTGCCCCTTTACATATTATTGCTGCCATTTTCCTCTGGTGTCTGGCATGGTGTGAGTGGGTTTGGGTGGTTCTCCACTGCCTTTAATATTCTGTGATTGTCTCATGGAAGTATCACATTTGACTGGGCATTTTTACCTGTAGATTATGATGAAGATGATTTACTTTTAAGCTACACTTTTTAATTGAAGTAATGCTTTTATACAATAATAATGTTAGTTTAAATAGAATGCTGATGATTAATAGTTTCTAACAGATGTAGAAAAGGATTGTGATGGAGGTTAGTTTGGTAGGGAAATTAATATACGTAAAGATAGGATAAAGTGTTGCCCCCCACCCCTGATAAACCAGGGGCAGTAGAGGGTAGAAAAAAGGAACAAGTAATCATCACTCAGCTAGGACTTATGAGCTTCATTTGAGAAGTCACATCAACTGTGGTTTAGGTTAATGATTAAGGAAAGCAATCAAGCCCTAGGAGTTAAACTAGCTCAAGTTCTTTTTGATGTTGGGAAATGTGTTCATGGGTTTAGGTGTGCACCATTGGTAAAACAAAGCTTTAAATAATGAATTTGTGTAACTAGAAAATGAAGAATTGAATGACCAGTTAAGATAATCTGACTGAACTCTAAAGTATAAAAAGTGAAACAAGCAACCTGTTTTTTGGGAAAGTATAAAACTACTGCCTATGTAAATGGTTATGTCTCAAAGACTCCTGATCCTGCCTATGTAAAGGACTATGGCTGAAAGGCTCTTGATCAGTGAGAAGTCTGAAATATGAATGTTTAACTGAGTATGTGTTTTTAAGAAACCATGTAAGGATGTGGTTTAGAAACATAATGGGGTAATGGGGGATTTTTCTTTTAACAACATGCTTGGGTTTAGAGAAGGAGATAGACAAACTCCAACTACAAAGCCAGATTTAGTTTTTAAATGAGTCAGCACAATACATATTTCAAGAGGTAAAGAGATTTTACCCTGTAGAAGTAATTATATAATCATGCCAGATAGTTTCTTTTCTTGGTAAGTTTTTTGATACAGTTCTCTCTTCTTCTTTATATTTCTATCTGTCCAAAGGTTCTTGACAACCTTAAGATGGATATTTTTATTCTCCCATAAAGACAAAAACAGAACTCCACCCCAACCCTAATTTGGTGAGTTTTTCCTTTTAACATGTTGAATTGCCACATCAGTTGATGAACAATCTTCTCCTAATCAAGAGATCTCTCTGGTTCTAATAAAATCTTTGTTATAATTTGATAGTATCCATAGCTTTTCTTCTCCTGTGGAAACAAAAGCAAAACCCCTTCCCCAATGTAACACATATTCTGTTTTCCACAGACTGATTTAACTCAGTAGTTTTTTCTTTTGTCAATGTTTCTCTGCAGCTGTTGATTCCTCCTTACTAGCATTGAGAAAATTTAGAGGTAATAAGACATTATGCAATCTATCTCTGGGGGTCTTCATTACCCCTTTCTGCTTGTTTAGCATTTATTTTAAACTATGATTTGATCTTTCTAAAATCTCATATCCTGTTGGTTTGTGTGGTATTCCTGTACTATGCTTTATATTGTAATATGCAAAAAAAAACTGTTTCATCTTACCAGAGACATGCTGGCACATTGTCAATCTTAATTTGTACAGGTATTCTCATAATGTCCATGACTTCTAATTGATGTGTAATTGAAGAATCAGCCTTTTCAGAACTCAAAGCAGTTGCCAGTTGAAATCCTGAATATGTATCTATGGTATGGTGTATATATTTTAATTTTCCAAATTCTGCAAAATGAAACACATCCATCTGCCAAGTTTCATTTTTTTGAGTACCCTTAGGGTTACTTCCTACAGGGAGTAGAGTTTGATTATTCAAGGAACAAGTAGAACATTTTCTATAATTTTTTTTGCTTATTGCCAACTGATGGAAAAATCCTTTTTCAAACCCTTGCTATTCACATGAGTTTTTTATGAAATTCTGTGGCCTCCAGCACATTTCCTACTAATAACTGTTACAATTTCATCATTATCTTGTGCTAGAGGGCCTGGCAGACCCATATGGAATCTGATATGTGTTATATATACATATATGTGATGATTCCTAATCCTGACTATCTCCTGTAATAGTATAAATAGCAAAGTTAATTCTGATTCATCAGGAATAAGTTCAGTGGTTTCAGTGTGCAAAATGATTCTTTCTCCATATTGAGAGTCAGTAACTATATTAACAGGTTCTGAAAAATCTATCAATACCATGAGAATAGCACATAATTCTGTCTTTTGGACAGAATCATAAGAGCTTTGAGCCACTTTACTTAAATTTCCTGATTTGTAATGTACCTTTTCTGATTTATTTGTATCAGTGTATAATGTAGGTGCTCCAATTATTGGTGTTTCCCATACAATGTGCGGAAGGACCTGATTGGTTCTCTTTATGAATTAAAGTCTCTTGCTTTTGGGATATCTGGTTTTAATTTCCCCCTCCCCCAAATTACTGCAAGCTCCTTGTCATTGTTCATTTTCTGCCCATAAAGAGAAAATTTCAGCATTAGTAAAAGGTACTACAGTTTCTGCTGAGTCCATTCCCATCAATTGACAAAGCCTTAATTTGCCTTTTAGAATCAAGGCAGAAATCCTTTCCACATACGTCTTTAATTTTTTATTCTGTTTGTGTGGTAAAAAAATATCCATTCTAAGAAAATATCTTCCTTCTTCATTGAAACCCTGTAGGAGATTAATATAACCAGAATGCAGTCAATTTCCATTTCCAATGATCCACATGTGCATTCTGTAATTTCTTTTCCACCAAAGCCAATATTCCTCTCAGCTTCCACTGACAATTTTCTGGGACTATTTAAGTCCTTGTCACCTTTTAAGGTTTGAAACTAATTACTCGGTTCTGGAGTAGTTACTCCAATAGTGTGCCATGCATGAGTAATTTCTCCCAGCAGTCTTTGAAAGTCATTAAGAGTCTGCAATTTCTCTCTCCTAATTTGTTCCTTTTGGGGTCAAAGTTTTGTAGACCTCTTTTATATCATAAATAATTAATAGAATCAACTCTTTGTATTTTTTCAGGAGCAATTTATAATCCCCAGCAAAGCAAAACTTCTTCAAACATTTTTTTCTAAATATCTACATTTGAATCAGCTAACAAGATATCATCCATATAATGGTAAATTATAGATTGAGGAAATTGTACAAAAATTATTTCCAGTAGCTGTTTTACAAAATATTGGCACAAGGTGGGCTTTTTAGCATCCCTTGTGGGAAAACCTTCCATTGATATCATTTAACAGGCTGAGAATTATTATAAGTTGGCTGTAGTGCTATATTGTGTATCCTAATAAACTTATATGGGAATCAGAGGGCATAGCCAGCTACTAGAGTAGACATAGAGGCCAGAAAGTGGTGGCCCGCACACTTAATCCTACCACTTGGGAGGCAGATATCCATGTGGATCTCTGTGAGTTCAAGGCCACACTGGAAACAGAGCCAGGCAGTGGTGGCCCACATCTTTAATCTCAGCACTTGAGATCTCATGGTTTTGCTTGGGATGCACACATGCCTTAAATATCAAGAAGTGATGCCAGGAAGCAAAAAGATATATAAGAGGTGAGGACCAGGAACTAGAAGTTTTTAAGCAGTTCAATTAAGACCCTTTTGTGTGAGGACTCAGAGGCTTTCAGTCTGAGGAAATAGGAACTCAATTCTTGAGGCAGAGGATTTAGTAAGGGTAGGAACTAGTGGCTTGCTCTCTGCCTCTCTGATCTTTCAGCTTTTAGCCCAATATCTGGCTCTGGGTTTTTTATGAAAAGACCATCTAAAATTTGTGTTACATCTGGTGACCCATCATTTGTGGCACGAGTTCACCAAAAAGCCCCTTGCCTGTGGCCTTGTAGGCCCCGGCTCAGGCCTGAGATGCATGTGGCAGGAGTTTCCACCCCATGTGGGCTGGAGTCACTACCCTGCTGGCTAAGTTACTATGGCCGCCTCTCTGCATCAAGCTCCCCAGGCCCAGGCTCCAAAATGCCAGAATTAGCTGCTTTCACAACTTCCCCAGTGCAAAAAGCTGGCTTTTTGACTTTTTCTTCTGGTGGGATCTAGCTTTCTCTGAATCCCCATCTCAGGGTGCTCCCACACTGGGTAGCTGCCTTGAAACTCTCTCAGGCTTCTACTGTTCTACAGAGAAGTAGTCAGCCTCACATTTGAATCATCATTGTCAGCAAATTTAGTGAGTGATTAAGATATCTTAAAGGGAGAAATTAGTTAAAACAGAAAATTTATCCCACAATAAAAAATGGGAAACATTTTTACAATGAAGGGAATTTGGTCTCTGTTTGATAACACATTAGATGGTGGCCTGAAAATGGAACAATTAAATTAGAGGATAATTAATGCTAATGGAATTTACATAACATCAATTATAAATACTATTTGTTTGATCATTTCTTTTTTGTCACTAAAGAAGTTGGTTAATATGAGTGCCAAGATAAAAGTTTTAGAAAAACTTGTTAAAACAAATCATAGAGAAGTTCAGACTGAGACAGAAAAATTTAAAAGTGAACCTATCTCAGCATTCCATTACATGGTTACAGAGAAACAACCCAAGGCTTTCAAACAGCCAACCTTAATCTATCTGGTAACCTTACAGAAACTGCCAAATGCTCAAGGCTGTGTATGAGCTGATTGGACTCCTGTGCAAATGTTAGATTTGAGGAGATTCAAAGAAGCTATAGTTTCATATAGTATGCATTCTCTGCATGTGAAGCAGATGTTAAACTCATGATCAACTTATAATAGAATTATCCCTCAAGACTGGAAAGATTTGACTACAGGTTTTTTAGAGTTGGTCCATAGTGACAATGGAGGAAGTGGTGGGAAGATGAGGCTAAGACCATAAAACAACAATGTAGGGTTAGAGTTATAGAAATTTCCCAAGATCAACTTCTTGGAGAAGGCGATTATGCTGATATATAAAGACAATCTTTATATGATGACCACACCCTATTTTTATGCTGAACGGCATCCTTGAATGCTTGGGATAGAATTGAAGAAGTAGGAAAGAAAATTGAGTCATTTGCAAAAGTTATTCAGGGCCCAAAAGAATTCTTCACTGATTTCTTACAAAGGCTGTCTTCAGTAGTAAATAGAAAGATACCAAATTCAGAAGCTAGACAGATAATAATGAATTCTGGCTTTTGAAAATGCTAATGCACAATGAAAAAGAGTAATTAGGCAGTTAAAGGCAAGATCAGCACCCTTGGAGGAATCGATTCAAGATACAATTAATATTGAGTGTCATGACCATGATGATGCTTGGATAGGAGAGGTGATTTCCAGAGGTTTGAAGAAAAATAGTGATATTGGGGTTTCAACTGTGGTAAACAAAGTCACCTAAAAAGGGACTATAAACAGGGCATTCTCAGAAAGAATGTTTTTTCAAGGAACAATGGCAACAGAATGTCCCTCCCGTCTGGATTATGAAGAAGGTGTGGTAAAAGCAAACATTGGATGAATGAATGTAGATATATAAGGGACAGACAAGGTAATCTTTTGCCTTTGCCCTAGGGAACCTCCCTGAGGGGCCTCTCACAGGCCCCTATGACAAATTCACTTTAGTCCTTTCTTGCTATCATAGAAGAAACCCCTTCCCAGAGCAATTAAATGACTTAATGCCTATTGTAAAAAACCATACTGCTCAGGGTGATAGAACAGCTATAGAAGTGAGAACAAAAAATTCAGGAAAAACCATAAATCAAAATTGATAAAGATTAGAAATGGAAGCTTCCCAATGTTAGGGTTGTGGAAGTGTTTTGTTTTTGTCATTTCAGGATAACAAAAACAACTATCTTTAGGAATTTAAAGACCTTTGGACAAATAAGCATCCAAAGAAGAAGGAAGAACTACCTGGAAAAAATTACCAAGAAAAGGAATAATATGACCTAATGCAATCTTTGACATCTCTGAAAAGATGCTGAGTCCCACAATGATGATTCCATCAGGACTATAATAATACCACTAAGATGAAAAACACCACTCAAAGATCGATTTTGTATTACAAACTGCTCAGAACAGTTTTAAGATGGCTAGCTGAGATGATCCAGCCCCACAGACTACTCAAGTGAGGACTTGAGACAAGCCCTGCATTTTCCCATTATGCAGAGACTAGACAACAAATGATACAGCTAACTCTCCCAGGACTTGACAATTAACCCAAATATTTTTTTCTTTTCAGGATTCCCTAAAGATGCCATTGCCCCCAGACAGCAGGAAGTAATTTTAAGAACACGGCACCCACATTCCCAAGAGGTGGGGTGGATGGTTTTTGGTCATTCAATAGGTTATGGATAATTGTCATTGTTTAAGATGGTTGGTTGCTAGTTATTAATTGATATTGGCTAGGAAAAAAACTAAACAAGGAGATTAGATTCAGGGTTCTTGCTTGCAAAATAAAAGAAAAAGAAAAAAAGGATAAGGATAAGATGTAGATTATTGAATCTACTCCAAAAAATATAGAAATAATAGGATATAAGGATAGATTATTGAATCTACACTTAAAAGAAAAAAAGAAGAGGATATAGATATAAGATAAAAAGGTAGATTATTGGATCTGCTTTTAAAAAGAAGCTACTAGTTTTAAATATTTTACAATTGGATTTGATTTTTGTATATTGCATACAAATTATGTATATTGATACCATTTGAGATTGATTTTCTTTGAAAATACTGTACATACATTCCTACTATTCTTCAAGGTATTGTAGCTATACAGTTCATTTAACAATGTAGTGCAATTTGCTAGTCCTTGTGAGTTTTTATTAGCAACTATTTAGGATAATAAAGAAATGCAGGTTAGTAGTTAGTCATTACATTCAAACTTGTAGTCATGTTAGGTATGTTTTCAAGGTCAAACAGAGATGTATTTTAGATAGACAGGTCATCTTCAAACACTCCAGAGATCTGCAGAACACAGCATATAAGATGTTTTAATAACATAGATTTTTTTCTTTTTTTATGACAATTAGACATGTCAGTTCATGGCATCACCAGTATACTCCAGAGAAGATGATTTGCATTGAAGAAACTCCATATGGAGTTTACTTTCTTTGTGGCAAAAGTTAGCCACTGGGCAAGAAAGTGCCCTTGCCTCAACTGCTGACAGTATGTTGTCCAAAATGGACAAGCAGAACACAAAAGAAAGGACTGTTAATTCTTGCCAAGACAAGGTAGGAAGGCTCTTTAGAAAATCTTGCTTCACAGATGAGTATGTCAGACATGCTAGGCCTGTAGGCCCAAGATGGATGCCACAACATTGCAGAAAAATCTTTGGTGCCTGTCTTGGCAGCCATCTCTTTCTGCCATTTTTCACATTTTTTGGAAGTTGCTTTTTTGTACTTCCTGTTTACTCAGTTAATATTATTTCCTTCTCAGGTCTCTGAGGGAGTTGAAGATTAGGTAGTTATAGTTTTCCTTGTTAAGAAATTCAGTAAAGAAATTCACTAAAGAGGTGTAAAGTGTATAAGTTTGAAAGACATCAAAAGGTAGTTTTGGGTTGGTATTGCAAATTAGGATAGAAGGTGAATAAGACACAATCCTTTGGATTCACCAAAATGGGATAAATAGTGATTTTTTTGTCTGAATTTGTCAAATGTTAATGGACTGGACATTATTAATGTAATTCTTGGCTGTATATATTTTATATACTTATTGTATATAGTTTTTCTTGTATTAGTTATAAGCTTTTATTATTTTACACAAAAAAGGGAAATGTGGTGATACATTGTGTACCCTAATAAACTTATCTGGGAATCAGAGGACAGAGCCAGCCACTAGAGTGGACATAGAGGGCAGACAGTGGTGGCCCACACCCTTAATCCTCCCACTTGGAAGGCAGAGATTCATCTGGATCTCTGTGAGTTCAAGGCCACACTGGAAACAGAGCCAAGCAGTGGTGGCACACACTTGTAATCCTAGCACTTGAGATCTCATGCCTTTGCTTGGGAAGCACACATGCCTTAAATCCCAGAGAGTGATGGCAGGAAGCAGAAGGTTATATAAGGCGTGAGAATCAGGAACTAGAGGCTTTTAAGCAGTTCAGCTAAGACCCTTTTGGGTGAGGGGGGACTCAGAGGCTTTCAGTCTGAGGAAACAGGAACTCTGCTCTTGAGGCAGAGGATTTCATAAGTGTAAGAACTAGTGGCTTGCTCTCTGCCTCTCTGATCTTTCAGCTCTTAGCCCAATATCTGGCTCTGGGTTTTTTTTTTTTTATTAATAAGACCTTTTAAGATTCATGTTACAGTTGGCACCATGAAGACAAATCTTTACTTATCCTTTTCTTGTTGAGATATAGTGAAGAAACAGTCTTTTAAATCAATAACTATAATAGGCCATCCTTTAGGATATTATAATTGCTAGAAGACACACACTTTACATGAACAATTATATGTGGTCTATAAACCTGCCATTCTCTGCTGTATCTGTCGGCTCCAAAAGCCAGTGGATCAATTTGTTTTTAAGGAATACATAGATGGTATTAGTTGACATATTATTTATATGGGGTCTTGGATTTCCATATTATAAACATTAAATTTATTCATAAATGTGCTATATATGTCCAGAAGGCAGAGTCTATCAAAACAAATTCATACATCTTTTTAGTATGGAGTGGGGTATCTGGATCTCCACATTTGAAAGCAGGTATGGAGAGTTCAGAGTGATATGTGACCCATGAAGAAGAGGCAGGGAGCAGATATATAATTTAGAAACAAAACTATCACATAGCTAGACATATGCAGCGAGTGCTAGAGTTTGGAACACTCAGCCCTAATTGAAATATCTCCATTAAATCACTTCCCACAGGGCTCAGGAAGAAGAGGTAGAAAGAGTGTAAGATTCACAGGTGATGGAAGACACCAAGCAAACAAGGACTTTTAAGATCAACATGATTGACATGTAAACAAACTCACAGGGACTGAAGCACCCGCAAAAGGTCTGCACCATTTGGGGTCCTAGAGCTGAAAGAAGTGGACACATGCCCCATTTTAACCAGAGACTGTCTCCAGTTTATAATCAAGACCACATTCAAATGAAAATATAGTTTCCTGAGAAAACAAATTACTCTTTTTTTTTTTTAATTACATAAACTATGTTCTTTTATTGTTACAAAGCAATATTTTAAAGGGTTTCAGGTAGATAATTTCATTCACTACCTGCTTACCCGGTATTTAACATTTCCCCTTCCCACCCCCTTACATGTGTTTTAAATTAATAAAGCATTTTCACGGGCATTTAAATCTGGGCACTCTCCTCAGAATATGTTGAAATTTTCAGCATCACCCTTCCACAGTTCAGAACTCAGTCATTACAACAGAAACATCTCACAACCCCCATGGCTTAGCAAGTGAAATGCTTCCTTCCTCCAACATGCCCTGTGACTGTAGGCCTTCTCTCAAACAGCTGATATGTCAGGAACCAAGGACCCAGTTTGCTTTTGCTTTCTGACCTTCCAGAGTCAGTTCCACAGTGGAAAAGAGAACTGGAAGCCCAGCAGAGAGCTTTCATTACCTCAGCCCCAAAGTAACACTCGCTGCTTCCTTACAATTCACTGACCATATTACCAATGTTGCTATAAGGGGCTCCTTGAAATACATACTTACACATGGATAAGAGAGCGATCAGTGAAGGAAGAGAGAGAAACAAGACACCATTCTGTGGTTCCCCAGCATTATATCTGTCAAATTGTTCATCCGTATCATAAAGGAAAACTCTCCGGAAGCCCTGCTTTAATTTCTTCAGATGATAAACTTGGTCTGACAGTTATGTCATATGTAAGAGTCACATGCCTTACATGTATGAGGATCATTCATTCCTCAGTATGTAAAGATTCTTCCCACAAGGATTGTAAATTAGAAGACTCTAATGCCACTTGCAAAATGTGATGCATAACCTATAAAGTCTCTTTAAATTGACAGGTGTCTTTATCATTAAATTGTGTGGGTTTTTTTTTTTTTAACATTTTAACCTTATGATGATTAGGGAAGGAATCTACTAAAAGTTTAGTATTCCAAATTGAGTTTTAACTGTTTAATCCTTTTCCTTTTCAAGTGTGATATTTAAACAGGAAGGTGTGAATGACAAGCCTTCATTTTCTCCAATGGAATTAACACAGGCAAAAAGCAAAATCTGCTTTGGTTTACACTTATTTTGTATGTCATGCATTTTCCACCAGGTCATAACAGTTTTGGAAACAGTAATGTTTCCAGTGAAAATGTTTCTATATACATCAAATATCTATATAATACCAAATATTACACATGAGAAGATCTTCAATATAATAAAGCCCCTAACAACTTGGAAAAAAATATTAACCAAATTACAATTTTTTCACCATGTCCAGAAGTTGCACTCTTCTGTGTAGCAGCCATATCATAATCTATGATAAATGGAAATAAAAATAGGATTTAGACATATATACTAATGTTAGCACATATTTATGAATCCATATGTCTTCTATTCTTCATCAATTTCCCATCGATTCAGCAAGTATCAGTAAACACCTACAAAAGGATGCATGTTGTGCCTGGAGATGCCAAAAAGTAAAAGTTAACACTCACTGTGCTCTAGAAAGAGGCTCTAAGTTTGACAAAAGGTTCAGCTAGGTAGACAACAGTCTAGGTACATTATGCTAAACATTCCATTAGAGAAATGCAAGTGGTAGTCTAGGAGCATGAGTAGAATTCCTTACTCTTAAAGGTGGGTTGGATGCACATCAGATGGCCAAGAGAAAATGAACTCAATGACATGTTTGGAGGTTCCTTGTCCCTTAATGTCATGTTAGAGCTCACCATTGTTAATTTTTATCAATTATTTTTATCCTAATTTTAATATATATATATATATTTCTCTTTTTACCCTACTGGTCTTTTGCATATATATATTATAGCTTCCAGTTTAGTGCTTATGTGGCATTCCTGAGTCTGTGAGCAACTGAGTCTATTTCTTGAGTATTCTCCTGGGCTCTCTCCTTCTGTTTGTTTATTTTGTTCAATTCCAAAGTGTTAGTCATGGTTTTAATTTATTATATTATATATATTTTAATTTATTATTTATTAATATTATTATTTATTGCATAGAAACCTGTTTGCTTTCTAATAAGAGATAGAAAGGGTTTGAATCCAAGTACAAGATAGAAGGGATGATGGGGAGGAACTGGGAGGAGTAGAGAAATGGAAAACCATAATCAGAGTATATTGTGAGAAAAATATCAGTTTTCAATAAAAGAAAATCAGAGAAGAAAAGAAGAACCTAAGAAGGGAGGAAAGAAGGAAGAAAGGATGGAAGGAAGGAAAGAAAGAGACAAAGAAAGAAACAAAGAAAAAGGAAGAGATATTGTCCATGTTACTTCAGTATCCATATGTATCTGGGTTTTAATGATAATAGATACACCATATACTCCAAAATTCTATGAAAGCTGTTTCACTTTAAGTCTTTTTGTACTGTTAAGGAAATGCTAATTGCACATATCTGCCCCTTGTATTGAATGTCTGCATAAAGTTAGTCACCAGATACGCCATTATCTCCAATCACTCATCCTAAATTTGCTTATCAATTATGATTTACTAGTTTGATTTGTTTTCCTTTTGCAATTAGTAAAACAATTTTAATGTTTTTAACCCTCCTTTTTCCTCAACCCGTCACTCTAAATCATAAACAAGCATTTCTTCCCAAAATATCTGCCTATTTTAATTTCCTATCACGTGTCTACTCTCACCCCTCCAAAGACACCCCAATTTTGGGGTCCCTTTTCAACTTCTTAGATTGAGTTATAGTCTAAGATAAACAGACAAATTAAAAAATTTGAAGGCATAACTCACATATCAGGGAGACATGTGGCAAATTTCTCTCAGGGACTAGAGTAATTCAGTCACTGTATTTTTTTCTAGGTCCATCCATTTTCCAAAATTTTTAATAATTTTGTGACTTCATAGCTGAATAAAATTCTATTGTACAAATATACTACATTTTAATTATCCATTTATCATGTAGTGCACATTTAAGTTGAATCCATTTCCTAGCTATCATGAACAGATCAGAAAAATGCATGGATGTGCACATGGATGTCTGCCATAGGCTATATAGTCCTTTGGGTATGTCCATGGAATGGCATAGCTGGGTCATGTGGTAGTCCTATTTGTAGTTGTTTGAGGGAATTGCACACTGATTTCACAGTGAATGAGGGCTCCCTTTCCTCCTATTCTCATTGGACTAGAATATTGGCTAAGGATTTTTAAAATGCTCAGACGTTGTTTTTGTATAGTAAATATGCTCTAGCTTGGTTTTCTGGCCCAAGTGACAGGAATACCTCTTTCTTCAAATGAGCCTGATGCAATTTTCTCTCCTGATTTAGGCTGTCTCAGAATCATGGTCTTTTAAGTAGTGTGAAAAATCATGCCCTAGGGAAGGAATTTGTTTGAACATTCTAGAAATATATCATGGCACTCTACCTCACTCTTGGTGGTAAGACATGCAAGATGCAATATTGTCTTTTATCTGGGAAGTGCTAAACAGATATTTAGAAATCCTGACTTCTGAAATTCTTCTCTACTTTATCAGACTGTAAACTTTTATAAAAATTCCATTCTCCCTACTGAAGAAATATGTCTTCCTAAGATATCCAGACTTTCTAATTTCTTGTCTACAATATCTCAATTATATCATGTCTCTTTAGAAGAAACTATATGTTGTGATGCTTTGTGGAATGTTCATACAATGAAAGATGCTTTAGCCCATATTGTTAGAAACATCAAGAAAGAAAACATAATCCTAGATCATGAATATGAAATGCTCTTCTTTTCAAATTTTTGAATTTATCCAAGAGACTTCTTTAGACTATGCTAATTTTACAACCATGTATGTGGGACACCTTATGCTGGAGAGGATGTGGAGCTAGAGGAACTCTCCTCCACTGCTGGTGGGAATGCAAGCTGGTACAGCCACTGTGGAAATCAATATGGCGCTTTCTTAGAAAATTGGGAATCAATCTCCCCCAAGATCCAGCTATACCACTCTTGGGCATATACCCAAGGAATGCTCAATCATACCACAAGGGCACTTGCTCAGCTATGTTCATATCAGCATTATTTGTAATAGCCAGAGCCTGGAAACAACCTAGATGCCCTTCAACCGAAGAATGGATAAACTGTGGTACATATATACAATGGAATACTACTCAGCAGAGAAAAACAACGACATCATGAGGTTTGCAGGCAAATGGATGGATCTAGAGAAAATCCTCCTGAGTGAGGTAACCCAAACTCAGAAAGACAAATATGGTATGCACCCACTCATAGGAGAATACTAGTGGGGGAACAAGGATGACTGGACAGCTACTCACAACACCAGGGAGGCTACCTGGATACTTTCAAATCTTAACATCTTATCAAATAACCAGAAGGGGGAGATATAATTCAAGAAGGCACAAGGAGCCTGCTCTCTTGAGCAGTTCTTTATTAGAACATATATGAAGCCAGTATCATTTGCATAAGTATTTCTTCCTTCTAGTATTTCTGCCTCTTAGAATATTACAAGAAATTATTTTTCTGGGCTGTGGCATGTAGTGTTGTGTTCTACTAATATTTCTCCTATGTTTTCAGCCTCCAGAGGTGATATTGTACTGACTCAGACTCCAGTCCCCCTGTCTGTTACTCCAGCAAATAGAGTCAGCATGACCTGCATGGTCAGCAAGGGTATTGGCAATAACTTATGTTGGTATCAGCAAAATCCAAATGAGGGCTCCAAGGCTTCTTATCAAGTAGGCTTCTGAGTCCATCTCTGGGATCCCCTCTAGGTTCAGTGGCAGTGGGTCAGGGACAGATTTCACTCTCAGCATCAACAATGTGGAGCCTGAAACTGTTGCAAGTTATTACTGTCAGCAGGGTAACAGCTGGCCTCCCACAGTGATAGAGACCCTAGCAAAAAACACCAGGGAAGCAGAAGTGTGAGTCTGGGCTGCTTCATCTGCTTCTGGTGGTATCTTCACCTCTTCAAAGTGTTTTACAGATGCAGACAGGGGCTGGAGAGATGGCTCAGAGGTTAAGAGCACCGACTGTTCTCCCAGAGGTCCCGAGTTCAATTCCCAGCACCTACATGGTGGCTTACAAACATTTGTAATGCGATCTGGCACCCTCTTCTGTGTACATAATAAATAAGTAAATAAATAAATAAATAAACTCACAGATGCAGACAGCCTTGCATTTTCAGGTTTAATATAAATGAAGAAGCCTGGCATCTCCCTTGCCTCTGAACACTTTTCACTCCACTTCAGTTCCAGAAGCCATAACCTACAATGACTCTCATGGTGTAATCAATCTTCCTCCAGAGTACTATAACCCAGAGAAAATACCAGCCTGGATAGAGAGAAAACAGTTGATTCAATGCTCTTATAATTGTTGGAAATGCATGTGAAGCACTGTTTGAACCCATAGTGTGTAGTGTACTCCTGACCTCACAGAGATGAATGCTGAGACTCACTGATTCACTTCTCAGTTGTAACTTTCTCTATGCACATTTTATAGTAACTGAACAAGTCTTGAGGATAAAGTGTTTTTCCTGTTTATAGATTTATACGAACTGGCCAATCCAGTTTGGTGAAAATTGAAAATTTCCTAAGAAGGGGTTACAGTTACTATTAACGGAAAAAAAAATGAAAATAGAGTTGGAAGCACTAATTAGTCTGGCAACCAAAGTATCCACAGAGCCCTTAGAATTATGTTTCAATTATCATGAATTCAGATGAGTAACAAAATGCAGTTTCTTTTATAAACAATGGAATCATAGGGAATATATGAGCATTTAGACTCACTTTTGCCACTACAGAATTTCATGGAAATAGATGAAGCTCTGTTTGTTTAGCATTTCATTAGAAAATTACCAGTGAAATATGTGCAAGTTCATGGACAGAGGCTTGCAAAAGGAGAAGTACCATGGAGGTATTTCAGCTAAGTATGAAATGAATCTGAGTTGTTGCTTACTGGAGGAACATTGCAGAAAAATATCTTCAGGTCTAGAGTTAAGAAGGCCTTTATCAAGAATTGTGTATAATAGGGTGAGGTAAGCATTTAAAAAATTCTGTAAATATGACTAAGAATTTAAAATTTGTTGGGATATGTTAGTTCATGTCTCCAAACCAGCACTTGGGATTCTGATGCAGGAAGATCTCCATGGGCTTAAGGCTGGTCTGGTCTAAATGGCAAGATCCAGACCAGTCAAGGTTACATAGTGAGATCCTGTCTCAAAAACAAATACAAATAATTAAAAAATTAGTTGGTTTTTTACTTTCATTTCATGCCCTAATTAAAATCTGAGAATGACTTTGGTGTGCGTGCGTGCGTGTGTGTGTGTGTGTGTGTGTGTGTGTGTGTGTGTATGTGTGTGTATGTGTGATGTATGTGTAAGATGGAGGAGTAAACCATAGATAGGCTTTAATACCCTCCTCTATCACTCTTCATTTTTACTTTTTGAGATAGGATCTCCTGCTGAATGACAAATTTTCCATTGTCTAGAATACTTATCAGAGAACCACTTCAATCTGCTTGTGTCTATGTCTGAGTGCTGGAGTTATAGTGTGGCTAAACCTGGCTTTGATGTGAGTGTTGACAATTTAATACATGTTCTATTCTTTCATTGCCAATACCTTATAAAGACATATCCTTGACATTGAAACTAACTTATTAAAAATAATAAAACATTTTTGACCCTCAGGACAAGTCTTTTGAGGTTAATGTATTTTAATACCAAGATCAATTATTTTCATCTATTGAGGTACCATTTCCTCTTCATGCATTAATTAGTAATGTATGATAAACAGTCTAGTCATTGTGAATACCTTCCACTCACAGCACTATAGATAATTTTATGAAAAAAATTATTTATGTTTATATTTTGTATGAATGAGTACCCCAAATAGGATATTCTATCCAATGTTTAAAAAATGTCTTTTAAGTTGTTAGGATTTTGTGTTTGGTTCCATGGTTATGCAAACTCATCAATTTATGCTCCTGGTACCTGTTATTCAGTGAAAATCCTATGAAATTTATTTAGACTATGTAACATTATTTCATAATCCTTAATGTCAAGAAAGAATGAAGAGATAATTTATGTAATACTTTAGTCTTTGTGTGTGGAGAGAAGATGCACACACTTAGTGATTTTTTTTATATGTGTTTTCAAAACTTACTTTTCTCTGCAATTTGAGATAACCTTTCTATAATTTAAAATTTGTGGTTCTCAATATTTACTTTTATGTCTTAAACAATTTTGATAATTTCACATACATATAATGTGAGTTGTGGACAATTTTACACAGTATTACTCCTTCTCATTCCTCCCTCTGACCCACTTAAACCTTTTTCCATGCCAAAAAGAACCCCCTGAAAAATGGGTTTTGTGGTTACTATTATTTGTGGTTACTAGCCTGATACAACTTATACAACTTGGTTACATAAGACCAGATGAATAACTGACTTCAGATAGGACTTGAAGATTTTTCTGTCAACAAATGGCATTGTCCAAAGTGAATTTATTACCTGATCATCCCTTCCCCCAATCTGCCATTCACAGAAGATAATAGAGAGGCAGACATTTGTTCCCATTAGTAGAAAAGGAAGCAGGCATTTTACATTTTTGTTCTCAAAAATATAAATCAATTTATTTTAATAAACTTACAAGCAAAAACACTAACCAACAGATTAAAGTAACCACTCTAACACATACTTCCTAAATCCCAATCCCTACTCATCTCAATGAACTTCAGTTGGAAAAGCCATTATATAATATACTAATTATATAAAAATGATTATCTTTATATCCCATGTGTCCTCTTGCCTATATTCTGTCCTTACCCATCACCTACTATTATATTTCTTGGTCTTCATTCTACATGCTGTACTATATGAACAATTATAGCTGTCCACCATAATTTTTAGTCTTGTGCAGTTTCCATATAATTTGCATTATTAAAGGCAAAAAGTCATGAAATCAGCAATACAGCTACTTAAGCAAGACCGGCATAAGAAAACACTAGTGAAAATGTCAGCTCAGTAGGGAAAATTTCACACAGCCCCATACTTTGTTGAATTGATGCAGACAATCAAAGCTTGCTGAGGGAGAAGAAATCAATCTTCTCCAGGGGCAAACCTCTTGGTAGGTTATTAAATCACAAGAGGTCAGTCTAAAACACATATACACAAGACCAACACATATACACAATGGACCTACTAGATAGTGTGTGTGTGTGTGTGTGTGTGTGTGTGTGTGTGTGTGTGTATGTGTGTGTGTATGTGTATGTGTGTGTATATGTGTGTGTATAAAACAATAATTATATAATAAAAGATCACAAATTTGAGAATAAGATGTTAGAAGAGGAGAGTAAATGTTGGAAATGAAATTCTCAAAAGCTTTAAAAATGCTATTTTAAGCATCTAATGTAAGTAACATTTGTGATAAATAGCAATTATGAATATGTTTAAGGACCTTAAAGAGGTGATGGATATACTCATTAGTGAAGTCTGTGAGAACACAAACAGTGGAATCAAATAATGAAAAAAGTCTAAGGCATGAAAGTAGAAATAGAATCACTGAAAAAAACCCAACTTTAGATAAAACTGGAAACAAAAAATTTAGGAAGTCAAAAAACTAACAAACAACAACAACAAAACCCCCAAATCCCAAGCACCTCAGTGTTAAGCCTCACCAGCAGAGTATGAGACATGAAAGAAAGATGTTCAGTTATTGGAGACAGGGAAAAGAAACTCTAGATACCCTAACCAAAGAAATTGTTAGGATTAAAAAATGGACACAAAACATCCAGGAAATCTAGGACACAATGATAAGACCAAATAAAAAATAATAGGAATGAAAGGAGAAGGTAACCCAGGTCAAAGGCACAGAAAAATATTTTCAATAAAATAATAGGAGGAAATTTCTGAGCATAGTGAAGACTGTGTCTATTAAGGTAAATGAAACACACAAAATATCAAATAGAGCAAGAAAAGATATTCCCCAAGATATGTAATAATCCTAGCATTGTAGTTATTCTAAATAGGATGGTTTAAATAAATAGTCTGAGCAACAGCCATTAAGCAACTTTATGCTCATATCAAGGAAGGTGATAATAGAAATTAGGGGTCTTTGGTGTTTCTCCAGGGACCATCTGAACCAAGGTGTAAGCTACTGAATCTGTGATGCTCAGGCCTGTCCAGACAGTGCAGGCTTGGGGTACTCACACTCTCAGCTGCTTGTTGCATTTTATAGGTGATTTCCCAATCCTTACCTTTATCAGACTATGCCTCTTCTGGCAGGTCTTGTTTCTGTTAAATCCTCATCTTCTACTAGTATGAATCACAGAAATAAAGCAATTCCATCAGAGATGATAAAGTTGAAAAAGGATTCTGAGAAATGTGCTTCTAGCAGTGCTGATAACGGTAAGAAGTTAGAATAGATAGTTTGATGAGCATTCCTGGGATTGATCCTCATTAAGTCAAATAGTAAGAAAGAATGAATTACATTATATATGTACCAATACATTAAACACGATAACATTACATAATCCTCCTTTTTCTTTTAAATTGCATTGCAATTCAAAGGTCATGTAGCTATTGTGCTTCTCTAAGCAGCTGTGTGTCTTCTATTCTTAGGCAGTGATTCTGCAGAGGACCACAGATCCCTTATGATCATGACTGCAATAGAAGGCTGATCATTCTCCTTTAAGAAGTTGTTTCTTTAAATAAAACTTCTCCTGTCATAATTTTAAAAGTCTCTCTCTCTCTCTCTCTCTCTCTCTCTCTCTCTCTCTCTCTCTCTCTCTCTTTCGTTGTTCCACACATATTCCACTGTATGTATATACACTTTGATGAAGTGCATGTTGAAATCTTTACTTCTTTTTCTGAAATGATATAATTTTATTGTGATTTTAAAAGTAAAAAATTGTTTGGCTTTATTGTCATACTGAAGAAAGGTTTGAATATTTAAGATAGTAATCCTTTAAGAGATAGAGATTTTCCATTCTGGTCTTTTCACAGTGTTATTCACAGACCAACATTTGCCAAATTATTAAAGTCTGTCTTATACACTTTTGTTCATGGCTCATCACTTTGGTGCTGTACTAAGTCATCCCCAAATCTCAGACTGACAAGAATTTGCCTACATTATACTTTAATCAGCTCTCTGGTAATTAGTTTATATGTCCGGTGAATTACTTGTGCCCATATGTAATGTTTTTTAATGGATATGTATTTGTTCTTCCATTTGTTCAAGCTACTGTGACTTGCTCACTGTCTTTTTGTATAAATAATTGAGGCAGTATCTGTGGCATCCTAACCTGTCATTTGGAACCATACATATTGGAAAGAAAATAATTATGGAAATAATTGCTAGGAAATGTA
>CABHPQ010001194.1:14637-25671 GCA_902168405.1 Peromyscus aztecus
CCCAGTAACCGTTTGTACTGTATTTTGCCTGTGTTTGTGTGGCACTGTTAGCCAGTGGCTTGGAGCGGGTGCTGAGCAACCTGCTCACCTTTGAATGTCACTCTACAAGGACCTTGAGAAAGGTACTCAAACCCCCTGAGCCTTAGGACCCTCACCTTTCAAAGGGGACAATAGCAGCTGCCTCATAGGGGTCTGGTAAAACAAGATTTAAAGTGTGTCTGGCAGGAAGTATTCAAAAACCACTCTGATGCCCTAGCACCAGGTCACACGAGATAGTTAACTAGAAAGGAAGAAGGCAGAGGAGTAGAACAAGTTGGAGACTTTTTTCCTGGAAAAAAAAGGGGTAGTTCTTTTTGTAAAAAGAGCTGTTATTATCCTCTAGAACTAATTAGAGAAATGATGAAATACTTAACGCTTTGCCTCCAACAAATCCTAAGAAGGATTATTAGATGGGCCAGCGGGAGAAGAGCTCTAAGTGATTTCCTGAAAAACTATACAGCAGGCTGAGGGCGGTTTTGACACTTTACCACCAAAAGAAAGTTAAGTGTGCTCCTCCAAGTGAAGGAGGGAGATTGTGATGAGGTTAAAGTGGTAATTAACGGCCCGGAAGGATGAGATGAAAGGGTACTTAATTTGGAGTCAGACATTTTTATTTCTCTTCATAGTCTTCTGTGTTGTTGCTCTTCTTTCATCTCATAATTAAGCAAAAATAGTTTTATTAACAGAGAGTTATGTATTGGTAGAATTTTTAGGAGGCCTGATCAATGCACATACCCATTTCATTCCAAAAATTCATTTGCTAGAATTGGGGTGTCTAACTTTCTCACACTGCTATACGATGTTGTCATCTGCCAATGCGCTGGGCCTCCTTCATGGCTATCCTGATACACATGAAGCTGTGGACTTCAGGTCAGCTAGATAACTGCAGCTCTTCTCTCTCTCTCTCTCTCTCTCTCTCTATCTATCTATCTATCTATAGATAGATAGATAGATAGATAGATAGATAGATAGATAGATAGACAGACAGACAGACAGACAGATAGATAGATAGATAGATAGATAGATAGATAGATAGATAGATAGATAGATAGATAGGTATGATCTCCTATATCCCAGGCTGGCCTCAAACTGACTTAACTGACTGGCTAACTGAGAATGAGACCTTCATCTAATCCTCCTGCCGTCATAACCTGAGCCCTGGGAAGACGGGCAGGCACCAACCATGCCTGGTTTGTGTGGTGCTGTCAATCAAACTCCGAGCTTTGGGCACGCTCGCTAAGCACTCTACCCGCTAAGCTCCACCCCCAGCCCCTCCATTGCCTTCGGTAAACGCACGAGGCACCCAGAGAGAACTGACGTTTTGGATCATTGTGTATTTTTCCAGTTATTTCACTTCACATTCTATTTCACTCCATTTCATACAAACAACTCTGTGGCAGATATTGCTATCCTAATTTCACACAAAGTAGAGAGATAAGAACTCGATGAGATTTGTACTAGTGAGAAAGCAATAATGAGACCCAACATTTTACCAAGAGCTTCCCCATGAGGGAAAGCTTGCAGAAAACATATTTTCAAACAGAATCTCACTTAGTCTTCATAGTCATCGATTATTTTACTCAGGTGGGTGCAGGTTCAGAAGTGTACCAGCTCCATACAGACACATGAGGACAGGAACCCTATCTATCCAAACCTGGCCACAGAGCACAGCATAAGGCCAGACCAGACCAGGCCATTCCTGAGGACCCTTCTTCCAGATTCTGTAACCTTTGAATGTCCCAGCAAGAACAAGCTGCTTATGCCCTTTTAGTAATAAAAACATCTTTCTAAAAATGATGGAGAACAAAAGTTTTTCCAAAGCAAAACCTTTCGCGAAGTGTTTTGTGGACATCCTGTTTTGTTGATCAGAGGACTTTCCCTGGCCCAGGGCAGGGATTACACAAAATCAGCAGGAAGCCACAGGCCTGGATTCTCTTCCTGGGACCCAACAGGACTTGCTACCATCTCCGTCCCCATTTACTTCACCTGTCCAGCAGCTGCTGTACCAGCCAATCAGAGAACACATGCACATCTGTGGCCCCAAGAGAACAGACTCAGGCACGTCTTTTCAGTTAGCAGACATCTTCCATGGAGAAGAGCGGGGACTGAGGTTCCTCACACTTTGGTAACAGTAATGACACAGTTAACACAAGTCTAAAATCTCACACTCCAGTAGACTGTTTGAGGAGGCCCCACCTGGGACCCCCTGTCCTTCCATCCATATGGCTCTTAATCTGAATGGTTCTTGTGTCCCTTTATCGTCTCTGTCAAAACCACTCTTAGGAGGCTTCCCAGCACGGAAACGTTTTATCGTTCCAGTGGTATGCAACTTCAGACAGAAAATTTGAAAACAAGGAGGGAAGGTAAGCACTCCTCACCTTGGCAGCTGGCACGCGGATTGTGAACGGGCACTGCGGTGAGCTTGGGGCCTCCTGAGAACCAGAGCAGATGGGCTTTGATTGTCTGCTGGTGAGAAGGGACATGCCTGGGAGCTGGGTGCCGGAACTGGAGAGAGTTCTAATAAGAGGCTTCCCTGTTTTGCCTGAAGGTTGAGTCAGTAGCAACAGTTAAGACACACACACACACACACACACACACACACACACACACACACACACACGTGCAATGCCAAGTCCATCTGCTCCACCTGACATATATGTCCGTTGGCCTGATGACCAAAAGTCAAGTGTTGCCTGCGGCTTCATCTACCAGCAGTGACTCTCACAGAGCGCTCAAAACAAGGACAACTGGCCACTGAAGCTGGCCAACTCCCCAGCACGTCTTCCATTCCTCACAGCATAAAGCATGTGCCAACCTGAGGCCATGTGCCAATCTAGATATTCGAATACATGACTGAGAAGGAGACAGACTTTCTGGGCAGGATGCTGAACAGACACACTCCAAAGACACTGAGATTCAGAATCTGATTTATCTTGGACCCCAAAGAGCTACACTACTTGCAGACACAGACTGCCCAGAAGCAAACTGAAAGGTAGGGCGTGGAGGGTGGGGGGGTGCTGTCAGGTTCATGGCACACCCCACTGGCTCCCATCTCCTCCCTCTAGGTCCTCCTGCTAATGAGATCAGATTTTTCAGGCTGCTGTTGGGAGAGAGTTGCTAAGCTGTCAAGCTGGGGCCCTTCATTCTTGATGGGGACCCCATTTTCCAGGGCTAACAGCAGGGTTTCACTTACTTACCCTGCCAGTCTAGCTGAGCAGAGGCCAGACACAGGCAGGCTCTAGGGACACAGAGAAGGCAGGAGTGACCCTGCAGAGGAGTACACCACTCACGGGTCGTCAGGTCCACACATGCCAACAATGTTGTAGGAGTCACCTGCGACTTCTCAGCCCCTGTCCTGAGAGGCAATGCTGTAGACTCACAGTCCACACAAGACTTCTCAACGATAGAACCATGGGAGCAAGCTCTGCTCCTCCCTTTACGTAGCCTCACTCTGACGTGAGCAGTCTGTCCAGCAAGAAACTGTCTGTCTCAGGAGCAGTCTTTTGGGTGACATTGAAGCTAACATTATGTATCAAGAAGTAAACTAGAGCAAATTATTTCCATCTATTTGAACTACTGGGTGAGCCGTTGTTGGGTGGCATGCAATGACAAGGTCAAAGCAAATGATGTCCACAGGAATGTCTCTCCTTCTCGGGGAGGAGACGCGGAGCTTCACAACACCTCATGCCGGGGCATCCCCCCTCGGCTGCTGCTCTCGCATCAGCCCCAGACTTCAGACTGAATGCTGCTGTGCACGGAATGATTGCTCTGCGGGTGGAGGCTGCAGTTTCGCCTGAGGTGGAAAGGAAGGTATGATTGACGTGCTGTGTGTGTATTTCCCTGAGAGGAGTTGGGGAGCCCCTAGAGACCTCCCCAGGGGTAGAGCTGGCAGAGAGAGGGAGCGTTCAGAAAAGTCAGGTGATCTACAACATTAGCAGACAGACCAGCCAAGTCTCTACCGCCTTCAACCTCATTTGTTCAGATGCTCAAGACAGACATGTCACCTGGATCGCTCACCTGTGAGAACCCTCTCCAAATTAGGTCAGTGTTATCCCAATACCAACTTCAGCATGAACAGGTTTGAGACCATTCTTAGGAAACTATGTCGTCTTGTCTGTCAGAGCATCCTGAGAGAAGATAAGCCTCACTGGGCCTAAGAGAAAGCTGATTCATGAAAAGGGTAAGATGAATAAACAAAAATAAAATAATAACACAGGGGCTGGAGACGCAGCACAGTGTGTAAGGTGCTTGCTGGCTTGTTGTACAAGCCCAAGGATCTGTGTTTGCTCCCCAGGAATCACTTCTAAAAAAATACACTTGTAATCCCAGAACTGGGAGGAAGACACAAACACATCCCTGAGGATTGATAACCAGCCAGTCTATCCTACTTGGCAAGGTCCAGAATAGTGAGAGACCCTGTATCAAACACACACACACACACACACACACACACACACACACACACACACAACAGCAGCAACCAAAGAAAAGTGGTGATGGCCCCAAGGAAGGGTACTGAACATTGTCCTCTGGCCTCCACATGCTGTGCACACGTGCATGCACACATAGGTGCAACCATACATACATGAACATGCACAAACACACACACACACACACACACACACACACACACACACACCTACAAAACAGTAATAACATAGATTTCACAGAGACAAGACTAGAACCAAGATCTCCAGACTCTGATCCTCTGGGCTTTCCATAGGTATCAGTGTATCCCACTCTTCGTTTTAAAACCTTTACATTTATTTATATATTATTCACTTAGTATGTGTGTGCACCTACGTGTGTCCAGTGTACATATGGAGGTCAGAGGATAACTTGAGAGAGCAAGATCTTTCCTTCCACCATGTGAGTTCCAGAGGCTGAACTCAGGTTGCCAAAGTTAGTGGCAAACACCTTCACCTGCTGAACCACCTTGCTGGCTCCATCATCTATTTGGGTTCATCTTGAATCCCCTTGTCTCCCTCTCCCCCTTGAAGAATCCAAAAATGGAACCCAAAAATGTGCTCAGATGTCCTTCTGTAATGCCCAACTATTAATGAAGCCCTCTTAGCTTTGTTCTAGCTGTCCAGGTGAAACCAGCATTGCGCTGTAGAGTATTTCCCACAAAAAAATGGATAGAACAGAAACTATCAGAACCACGTACTTCTGGGGATAATCCGATGATACCCAAGGGGGACACAGTCAAGACCCTGCCAACTAGGGAGAGTAGGAATGCTTAGGGCCCATAGGCTTTTGAACACACTGAGGTCTGGTGGGCAGCAATGCAATGGAGGGGGGGGTCTGCTGCAGGACTGTGAGGTCGTAGGAGGTCAGTGGTTCAGGGCAGCACCTGCCCCTCCAGTGTCCTCATCTACCAGCTGGGAAGCCTCTACCCAGAAGTGCCTCTCCTCTTTCCCAGACTGTCGTCTGAAAATAGCTTGGATTTTAGCAATCTACTGCTCCAAAATTCTCAAGTGGCTAAGCTCACAAAGAGGATGGTAGAATGCCACCTGAGTTTAGGGAAGGGACAGTGGTCACTGCAAGGGAGAGAAAAGGCAGTGGGGGTAGACTTTGTGGTAGCAGGTTGCCAATAGGCAGCCTAGGTGGAAAAGAGCCGCTGGCTAGAGTCTGGACAAGTCAGTGGTCCCCTGCTGCTGTGTTAACAGCCTGATTCCTACAAGGACACTAAGAGGTGGTGGGAACTCTAAGGAGGGACCAAGTGAGAGATCTTTAGGTCACTGAGACATTCCTCAAAAAGGATAGTGGGAACTTGGTCCCTTTTATTCTTTTAACTCTCTTTGTTCCTTGGTAGGCAGAGGATCAGTTTTACCCCAACATGTTCCTGCCATGATATCTTTGTCAAAGCAAGATCGTGAACTGGAGCCTCCAGAAGAGTGAGCCAAAACAAACCTTTTCTCTTCATAAATTGATGATCTCAGGTACCTTGTTATGGCAATAGAAAGCTGACCAACTTCCCTCCCTATTTATCTGCAGGACAGAGGTTCCCAGCAAGAAGGATTCTGTCCACCGGGTTTTGGCGAGACAGAAGTTCATGTGAGATAAGCTTTAGTACGGTGACAGTGACTCTGTGAATCTCAGCATGGCCCTCTGCCTAAGAATGTCACCTGCTCTCTGTGAGAGCAGAAGCTACTCAGGCCTGCCAGGGGCTCTAGGGAGCAAAGACCTTTGAAGCCTTGGGGACCAAGGAATCTACATACTGTCTGCCTCCCCCCTCCCCCTCCCCCCTCCAGCTCCCTTAAACCTAATACCACAATCCCTTACTGATATTAAAAACTGACAAGGAATTTTGCCACCGGCAGTAGCATTTTAATATTGAAAGGTTGTGAAATCTAATAAGAGCTACGAGGAAGTTGGTGGGGGTAGAGTTATTTGCCCCCATTCATGCTTCAATGGAACTGGGATTCAATAAGCAAATGTGACAGAATGTGTAATTTCCCCTTGATCCGCTGTGGCCAGGCATTTCCTGTTTAATAACCTTAAACCAGCCTGCCTCCCCTTCCCCAACCCTCTCCCTTCCAGAGAATCGCCCCCCTCCATCTTATCAGAATAATCCTTCATTTGAACGCAGCTCCGACCGGCACTTTGGTGGTACCTTATCGCCGCTTGAAGACACAAAGGGAACAAGCTGAAATATTATTTTTCCCCTTTGTGGAAAAGTGTTAATGAGATCTTCCTGCTGTCTCCCCATCTGATACCACAGGGGATCCACCCTGATCCCAGCCATTCTAGCCAAAGCCCAGTCTTAAAACCTGTCCATGAAAGACGGGGTTCCTGGCCCACACCCAATGTGCAGCTGAGGGGAGCTGAGACTGATTTCCAGCTGTAATTTACAAGTAGGAGGAGTCCCCACCTGGCCTGGGAGCCTGGGCTCTGAGTGTCCATGTCAGCAGCTATCAGAGCCATGTGTGACAATGACAGCCTGTGTTCCTGTCTGGCACATCTCACCTCCTGCAGCAGGACCCGGCCACGGAGGGATCCTGAGAGTGCTCGGTGGCAAGCACCAAGTATCCTTCCGCCACGATGGTGCCAAAGTGGGGTCTCCTAGAGAGATGTGCACCTGCAGAGGCAAAGAGAATCCCTTGACCTGTTTCAGTTTTCTCCGGAGTAGGACAGAGGGAGTTGGCCAGTCCTCAGAACAGAGTCCTTTAGAGGCCTCGCTGGGCACTGAAGTAAGCAAAGTATTGCTATGTGTTAATCACCATTGCTGATGTTACTAACCCAAACCATAGAGTGTGGGCTTTGCCTAACCCTAAACTCCAATCCTAACCCTCCAACACTAACTCCAATCCCACCCAACTCTAACCCCAACCCTAACTGCAAAGTGTTGTGCTGAGTCATTGCTAGGTACTGTGCTAAGTCATTACACTTTCCTAAGTCGTCTGTTTCCTGCTGTTGTTGGATATGTTTTGCTGAGTCAGCATTGACTTTTTACAGCCATTCCTGGGAATTTTTGCAGAGCTATCATTATGGATTTGTTGCTGGTTTTTTTTTTTTTTTTTTGCCAAGTCATCATTTTTTTCTAGAATCATCACTGGGTGTTCTATCAAGTCATTGAGTATAGGGTACTTTTCCCGGTCCTTGCTGTATACTTTTGTTGAGTCACCATTGAGCATTTTTGCTGGTCAACAAAGAGTATTTTACTATGTCATTAGTGGCTGCTGCTGCTGAATCATTACTAGACATTTTTGCTGAGTCGTTGTTGGGTGTTTTGCTGAGTTGTCACTGGGATTTTTTTTTTTTTTTGCCAGCTTGTTCTTAGGCATCCTGCTGAGTCACTGTAGTGTTTTGCTGAGTCATCACTGAGTGTTTTCCTGAGTCATCGTTGGACATTTTGCCAATTCACCACTGTGTTTTCTATTGAGTGATCACTAGACATTTTGGAATTTTTTGAAATCTTTCTCTAAGTATGGCTGTACATATTTATGTCTACATACACATACTTTTATATTGTTTAAATGACATCAAATTGTCATATAAGTTAATAGTCACCAAAATCAAACTGCTAAGTTAAAGCCAAATTGCTTTTAGTCCATAATGTAACTAAAACTTTAAAACAGAAGACATGTGAGTACAGGGGTTGAACTTAGGTAACACGAACCTTTAACTGTTGAGCCATCTCAACAGCTCCAAGACTTAATTCTTTGAAAAACTGGTTAATTTAAATTTGTTGGTTAAAAATATTATCTCCATTATGCCTCCTGTCTTCCATCTCCTCTTCCATCAGAGCCCCCCCATCCATGGTCTCTTACTAGTTTCCTGGCCTCTATGGGTGTTCCAGTTTAAACTCACATATCTAAAGACTCAAAGTTG
The DNA here is from genome assembly GCA_902168405.1 of Peromyscus aztecus. Lineage (NCBI taxonomy): Eukaryota > Metazoa > Chordata > Mammalia > Rodentia > Cricetidae > Peromyscus > Peromyscus aztecus. The sequence continues at coordinate 23,011 of CABHPQ010001194.1, forward strand.
GCATCCATATATGAGAGAAAATATGTGATGTTTGTTTTTCTGAGTCTGGGTTACCTTACTCAGAATGAGTACTTCCAGCTCCATCTACTTTACCTGCAAATTTTATAATTTCACTTTTCTTACCAGCTAAATAATATTCCACTGTGTAAATGTACCACATCTCCATATAGGAGAAATGGGGAATAACAGAGCAAAAAGAATTAAGTGGGATGGGAGAGAGACAAGATAGAAGAGGGAGTATGAGGAAGGATAACACTGAAGACCTTTCCAAGAACCTACTGCTATGGAAGTTTCCTCAAATAAATACATATACACATAAAAAGAGTTTAAGTGGACTTAGCCTATAATGAGAGGACAATGTCCCTCTTACATACCATAGACTATCAAATAAAAAGCTCAAGTGCCAGTAATTACCTCTTTGGAAGTTGTTGGTCAGTGAGGTTCCATAGACCTACAAACAGTCCAAGCTAGTTCCATTGCTCTTGGTTGCTTCCAGAACTTCATGATTTGAGCCTATGTTGAAAACACCCTGTAACTGAGCTAAAGAATATGGGGAATCAAGTTATTGTTGACCTAGAAGCTTCATCCCTACTGGTTAGCTTTTACAGCACTTGGTATGCATGTGACTGGAGAAAAAAAAAGAGTATATATTTACTCTTATCCAGATGTAAACCCTGAAAGCTTATAGTGGTTTAAATGGAAATGGCCCCCATAGGTGTGTATGTTTGAATGTTTTGTCCTCAGTTAGTGAAACTGTTTGTGAAGGATTAGGAAATGTGGCCTTGTTGGAAGAGGTGAGGCATTATGGAGGAGGTGTGTCACTAGGGTTGGCTTTGATGATTCAAAAGCCCATCCCAGACCCAGGCCCAGCGCGCCGCGGCGCCCCCACTGTGTGTGTGTGTGTGTGTGTGTGTGTGTGTGTGTGTGTGTGCCTGCGGCCTGTGATTAATCAGGATGTAAGCTCTCGGCTACTGCTCCAGCACTATGTCTTCCTGCCTGCCACACTTTCCACCATGATCATGGACTAACACTCTGAAACTGTAAGCAAGCCCCCCAATTAAATGTGCTCTTCTAAAAGTTGCCTTGGTCATGGTGTCTGTTCACGGTAATAGAATAGTAGCTAAGACAAGGCTATCATAATGACTTGCCTGGCAAAATATTCCCATTGGTGAAATATTATGGGAGTAATCAACGGCTTTCTAGTTTGATTTAAGGCCCTGCTCCACAAGATAAAACTCATGCCTGGTGCTGTTGTTAGGACCAAGAACCTGTGGATAGATTAGGTCAATGGTCTCCAAGCCTGTTAAAGTGATACCAAACATTTCCCCCTCAAGAGTTGAGACATTAAAATTATTTAGGAGTTTGGTATAGAGCCTGTCTGGCCATTTCTGACTTAAATGGGGGCATAGGGAGGCTTAGAGCCTCTATTCTTTCTGACTTTCAAGCCTTGGAGGATGATCAAGAGAGTCCAATAGATAGAATTAGGTTGCATCTGGATCCATTGAGGATGGGTCCATAAGAGAGAAGCAGTAAAATTAAGACAGCAGTTAAGCAAGATCTAAAGATTAATAGGGTTCCTACTAAGACTATACTAGACATAACCCATCTTTACCATGAAGATCCAGAGGTAGTCAGATATAGCTTGAATTTGATTTTGTAGGTAGTATAAAACAAATGAGACAATGGCAGAATGACTAGGAACATGCAAACATCATTTTATGTATAGTGAGGAAAACCATGCAAGTCCTTTAATCTGATTATAGTTGGGGCATGTCAGCAGCCCATTTTGGGGTCTAATGAAGAAGCCTGTAAGCCTGGCACGTTGTCCCTTTGGAAAGTCTAGTCTAGTGTGGTTATTTTTGTTTTGTATTATTACCTTGAGTGTGAATCTCCAGAGTTTAAAACCACCAACATTTTAGGAAAGGAATAAAGAGACTTTCATTAGAGCATTCTATTAAAATCTTTTCTTAATATCTTGCTCAAAAATTCCAAGTCTCTATAACAGTTAGCTGGATTTTTATGCTCTTTTATTCAGTTACAGGACACACATTAAGACTGACACACATGATGTTCTTTTCCTGACACACTCACCCTGTGAAGTAATTACTATGTCACTATCCTCACTTTGCATATTACCAAAGGAAAGCATAGAGTGAATCAGTGATTTGTTCTACGATGACGTATGCAGGTGCTTGAAACCTGACCTTCAGTTCCAGAACCTGAGCTCTTCACTAGACCAAGAAAGGCCAGAGTGTCCCACAAATATTCCAGGACTTGGGCCTGGACTAGAAGCCACCAGATGCTGTAGGAGTGACAAGAGAGCCACTTCTCTGAAGGAGTCTGGGTCAGGAGGGGAGAGGGGTGGGTAGTTAGAAGGCGGGCTTGAGAAAAGTAGGGAAGTGGGCGTGCTGTTGAGGTTGTGTAGAGTATGAGGCTCCAAGTCAAGGGCTAAGGAGAAGGAGCTAGTGAGTGGAAAGACAGTAGATGCTGTGGTGATGTCCCGGGATGGGTGATGGGGAGGTTAAAGAGACACATGAAAGGACCAATCAGTGGGGAGAAAGAAGACTGGTTCCTCCAGCTTCACCAATAAGAGGAAGGGGGTGAGAATGGGCTAGATGATAATCACACACACACACACACACACACACACACACACACACA